>SNQJ01S0024566.1:71721-96323 GCA_010110895.2 Picea sitchensis | reverse complement strand
GCAGTGACTTGTGAGCAGCTTGACACCAACATTTGGTGTAGATTTGTGTGAGGGATTTGGAGCAGATTGGTTGAGGACCTAGAGATAATATTGGACCAGACCATATTGTGAGAATAATTTTGAAACAAGGGTGGAAGGGTGGTGCAAGGCAGGAGATCAAGGTCTCCTTTAGGTTGGTTCATGAGAAACCAGGGTGGTTGGATGGTGCATGGGAAGATCAGTGTCTTTGTTCCGCAAGTTGGTGCTTGCAGGGGAGTTGCAACTTCCTTTGAGTTGGTGCTCATAAAGTCATGGGGTTGGTGCCTCTTTCTAGTCGGTGTTGGTAAATTAGGTAGTTAGAGCTTCCTTCAAGTTGGTGCCTGTAAATTAGGGGGTCGGTTCCTCCTTCCAGTTGGTTCTGGTAAATCTTGGAAGTTGGTGCTTCATGTGGATGTAATATTCAAGATATATATATCAAAATTATTTTTTGGTTTTCTCCCATTCGGGTTTCCACATAAAAATCTCTTGTGTATTGTGCTTGGTGTTATGCATTGTTGAATGGAACTGTTGATAAGTTAATGTTTGCATGTTGTGATTAAAAATGGTAAAAAGTGCCCAATATTGATTCNATATTCAAACAATTGGTATCAAAGCAAGCTCCTTAAGCAACAGTATAATCACTGGAAGGGAGATCCTTACAAACACTCATGGACATAACAACAATATCTGATGAGACGGATTATGAGATACGAAGCACAAGAATGAGATTATTTTTACAGGCACGGGGTTTTAAAATTTGGAACTCAGTTGTTTCATGATTCACCGCTCCAAAGAAACGTCTGAAGACTGCAACCAAGAAGGAATTAAAAAGGAAAAACAAAATAGCAATGGATTCCATCCTGGATGGATTATCTGATTCAGTAAAATTCAAAGTGGGATAATGCTCATCAGACAAAGATATTTGGGATAAGATACATAATTTCCACTCTAATAAATCTCGTTTTGCAATCACGGAGCCAGAGCATGTTGATCAAGATAAAGAAGATGATGAGATAGAACAAGAAGAAAGAAGCTCATCAGTTCAGATAGATCCAGAAGAAGAAATTGGCGATGCTATGGTAGATCATGAAGCAGAATTCTTGTGTGCCCTAGAAAGACAGAAAAAAGAACTTGAAAAGGCAGAATAAGAAGTTGCTCGCTTAAAAATGAAGGTAAAGGAAGCACAAAAGAGAGAAGATATTTTGACAAGTCATCTTAAGGAAAGATATGAGAACTTAAACAAGCTTGAAGCAGAATTTGGTCAACAATAAAGAAGATTTGAAGAAGAAACCATCTCCTTGAAAACCCAACTTGAAGAATCAAAGAGAATAGCAGAAGTAACGATAATGATCCAAATGATGAATAAAGAAGAATATCGTGAGAATCTTGAAGAAGAATTCATCTCATTGAGGGTTGAAGATGTCCAGCGCAACGAAGACATGAAGAGCTCTTGAGTACTAGAAGACATTTTCAGTTGTCAGAGATCACCATTTGATAAAAACAGGTCTTGGATACATTGATGAGGCTTTATGCAAATAATATGAACACTCCAATTTCAGCAAGAGCACTGAAGAAAGAGGAAGCTCCAAACCGTCAGTAAAGAAAGTTGAAGAGAAGTGTTCCAGGTTGCAAAAAGGGAAGAATGAAGAGAAGGCTAATAATTATGCAGACATACTTACACATTCCTATCAAGGCAAAGGAAGGGATCATGGTCAGCAAGAGTCAAAGATGAATGAATGCAGAAAAGGTTTATCTCCAAGAAAACATTCTACCCCCAGGTATCAAAGTTCCTTTCCTGGTTACTTGTTTATTTGCAATAACTTTGGACATAGAGTTGTAGATTGCAGAGTGTATGGAAGAAATGTTCAAGCAAGAAGCATTTATATGACTCCCTATAATTTGAATGTTACAAATGCCACAACTATGGACACAGAGCTCGTAATTGTAGAAGCATGATGGAGTCTTCCTTGAAGGAAAACACTGATATCAAATACAAGAAGGCTTGGAGAAGAAACCAAAAACACGAATAACAGGTGAATGAAGAAATCCCAAAGATCATACTCACAGGAATTTCAAAGTTGTCAAATCATGACGAATCCATAGGAAAAGAGGAAGATGTCATAATTGAGAAGGATGATCCTGTAGCTTAGCAACTTCATACATTGTTCTAAGAAATACGACTTGGAGACTTTCAGTAATGTGAATGTTGAAGAGGGTGAATCTAAGAAACAGCTATTACATATTAGAGAACTATCTTTTGAACAATCTGAAGTGTTTTGGGAAGGCAGGTTCACAATGAGTAGATGGCAGACTTGTGTAATGTCTCATGAAAGATTGCTTGATTACTTCAAGGTGTAGTTTGGAACACGTCTTCAAGCAGGTATGAAGGGGTTAGATGGCAGACACAAAGAATATCACTGGTTCATAACTAGATGATTCCAAGTATATATATTCAAGTAGAGATATATTCATTAGTTTAAACGCATTCGAGAATGTGTTGGACAACCTAGTGTTCTTGTTGCAGACTTGTAGATTTTGTTTTGAAAATAGAGCAGACTAGTGGGCATATTTTATTTAGCTTGAGAAGCAGGAATATGTGGTGATCAGTTGCAGCAGATTTGAAGAAGCTCTCAAATAGTGAAGCGGAAGCTTAGTCAGCATTGTGTACAGTAGAGTAGCAGAGTCATGCACAGTTTTGTGACACATGGACAGAAATGAATTCATGAGATATTTGGCAGGTCTAGAAGACAATACATGACATGAATCAGAGAATATGCATGACAGTGGATGAAAGCATGAGCTTAGGAGGAATTGTAGAAAGGTAGAAAGACTCGTTGGCATCGTCGTCAAGAAGAATGCTCAGTAAAGCATATAACTCATAAGAGAAGCATATTGATAGGTGGAACCAGCACAGTCACAAGAAGGCAAGTTGTAAGAGGCACAACAAGATTGGGGGAGAGAAACTATCAGTGGGAGTTATACTATCGAGGGAGTTACACTTGTCCATTGATGTCAAAGAGGGAGAGACATATTAAGAGCATGATCATAGGGGGAGTATGAGTGTTTCCATCAATGAAAAAGGTGGATATTGTTGAATGGTGTTGTCATTAATGTCAAAGTCATTCGTTGGTAATCAGCATGAAGAACACATCCTCCTTGGAAGCAGCAAAGAAGAGAAGGTAAAGTCATCTCCTTGAATCCCCTGTTAGGAATGAAGATGTGGATACTTGAAGATCTTTGAAGGATATTTGGCATGAATGCTTTTAATATACGTCAGTGGATTATAATAGGAAATACCAATGGACAAGAAGCCTTGGAAGAGAGGAAAGGAAGCCCGGATGAATGGTGAATAATCCTCGCAGTTGATTGAAGAAAAAAAATATGAAGGACATTGAAAATGCATGAAAAACCTCCATGGATTGATAGCCTCCGTCAATCTCTTTCCAATGGTAGGTGGAACTCCACATGGTTCCTCACGGTTGAGGAGTCATGCCCCCTTAAAGATGATCATGAGAATTTGCCCCAAAGCAAAGAGAAAAAGGCCCAAAAGGAAGCCCTTAAAATGTCAAGAAAACTATGGTCAAGAAGCCCTTAAAGTAAGGAAGGGAATCCCCAGAAGCAAGGATAAGTTTCCCCTAAAGTCGGCCCCAAAAAGATAAAAATAAAGTTGCAAGTGTAAAGTCGACCCCAATTGGAATAAATATTATAAAAAAAAAATTAAAGGTGAAGTCAGCCTCAATTGTAAATAAAGTAAAGATTATGTTAGACAGGTCAGCCCTAAATGAAGTCCTAGATATACTATATATAGGTGCTCCTATACCTCATTTTAACCATCAAATCAATCAGATATTTTCTGAGGTAAAAGGTGATTTTCTTAAGGCATATTAAGGCGAATCTATGAGGTATATCCAGGCGAGTTAGGGCATGTTCTGAGGAAAGGCTGAGGGCAGGTCTAAGGAGAATTTAAAGAGTTTGTGGGCAGAGTTTGAGTTCTATTATGAGGCATATTCCAGGTGTATAATTTATGTTCTTAGGACTATTATGAGACAAAACATAGTTACCAACTTAATGAGAACTATGACCTCAAAACGAGAACTCTGGCCCAAAAAACCCATATTTTTCCATTAAAAAACATCAAAATCAACCCCCAAAACAAAAAGTGGTGCTACCAATAGCACCATTTTTTTAAACGGGTTCAAAATTACAACCTTTTTCAAACATGGCCTTCAAAACTCAGATAGTAGCTCAGAAAAACCTTAAAATCAACACCTAAAAAAAATGTTTTTGAAAAAAAAAAATATTTTCAAAGTATTAAAATTTGAGATCATTTGAAATCATATTTTTATCACTTGGTACCATTAAAACCAAAACCTCAAAATCAACCATCAAATTGAAAATTACTGCTACTGGTAGCACCCATTCCAAAATTGGGGTATGAAAATGACACATTTTTATAATGTGGTAAAAGAACTCATCATTACTGTAAACAAAATCATAAAATCAACCCTGAAATGTTTACTTTTTAAATAGTATCATCACGCAAAGCACAAGGTAATACATAATGCCATGAAAATATCACAATATACTTTAAAAATCAACATCATTTTTTAATAATTTTTTACTTATAATAATAAAAAAGTAAATTCAAGTTACATTTAATGAAACATAATTAATTTCTTAAAAGTATTGTTATATTGTTCATATTCAAAACATATGAGCTAAGAAATTTTATTACATTATCCATAATAAAAAACATATCATTCATAAAACATAACAAAAGATTCATAACTTCATCTAAGATCATATGTAAGTTCAATGTTCATTTTTAGTTACCATACAAACATCATATGGATCAAAAATGCATAAAATGTTTCATACACTTATTTAGATTGACTCATGGTTTCTGAAATACCATCAGAGTCTACATTGTCTTCAGATGAATGTTTGGATGAAGATGTAGATGATCCATACTATTTTCTATTGTCGATGAATGCACCATCTGAGTCTACATGCATTTCCAACATATTAGATGTCAAATGTCTTTTAGATCTGCAACTCGGTTCAGGAGACTCCCATCTTCCATTTATTTCTTGTAGCAGCAACATCTTGATAATATTTGTTGTCTTGAAGCGAAGAGTTCCTCTCTTTTTCAAATTGAAGTCATAAACAAGTATGTCAACATCATCTAATTTTAAGAGGTCAATGCGACGATGAGTTGTATTTTGACCCTTTCTTTTTCTTTTTCTATTGACATGTTTCGCAACCACCATCTTTGGCTTGTACACACCATTGAATGGGTGTGTACTTGTTGCATACCAATGCACTTCAATTGCAATAACATCATCATTTTTTTTCTCAATCTTTATAAGCTTTCATATCCATAATGGATAACCATGTGGATCTTCAGTCGCTAAAACTACAATCATGCTACCCTCCTTAATATCTTGTACTGAACCCATGTAAAGGTCTTCCATGGATTCACATTGTGCACGTGACCTTCGTGAACCAATATACATTTCTCTTTCCTCTACTTGTGTAAACTCAATAGCACCTTGAGATTCTTGTTGAACTTAAACAATGTTTGTTTCTTCAGATTCGTTTGGCATATTTTGTGGCCAGTGAAATGGAGTCCTCAACATTGTATCTTCATTTGTTGAGCTTGAAATTATGTCACTTTGACTATTGAAAAAAGACTCCCACCAAACAGAATCAACAACATCAAAGTACTCATATGTATCATTAATGGACTTTTTTATTTCTTCCAAGAATTCATATTAATCTACATCTCTATTATGCCTCCATGCATTATGGATTTCAGCAACTGATTGTAAAAATAATAACTTTGATGCAAAAATTGGACGATCTAGAATGAACTTCAAAAATGATAAACCTGATGAAGGACCCCATTATGTAGTATTTGAATACTGCTTTTCCCGTATAAGTGTTCTCACATCAATTTTTTTGAAACAAAATTGATGTTGGAAGCTAATGTCATTAAGCTACTCAATACATTTTTCTTCACGTTGTGATCCATGAATAAATCTTCGCATGTCAACAGTTTCTTCTAATATATGAAAAACAAGCTCTGGAATGTATTCTTTCTTAATACATTCAATGAATGATGGTAGACTTCCAACAATTTCCCTCTTCAATGTTACTGAAAAACAACTGAACATTTGATCAATATGATCAGGAATGTGTCCAACAAGAAGGAAACCAACTTTTACCTTTTGAAAGATTTCCATTTCAACAAGCATGCTTAGATATCCAAACACAATTTGATTTTTATTTTCATGACTAGTGTTGTCCAACTGTAGATAGAGAACTTGAGGGAGATTTCCAGACCAGTGAGTGAGCACATGATGAATAATGGAGACGATCATATTTGCATCATTATGAATATTTGGAGTTGTGAAGTAAACCCTTGGACACATTTTTCCATTGAAAACCATACAACCAACCAAGTGAAATTGAATAAAATTATATTCCTGTAAATTTTTGGGTGTACAGAAAAAATGCGGTAGAAGTGTTTTCTTTTGGTCCATGCCATCAATTATCATACCTAAATATTTGTTTGGAGCATCATAACACTTCTTTTGATGTTTTTACAACTTTTGTCTTTCACTTGATTGTTGATTATGATGTTCTTGAAGTGATTTGACTATGGAATTTGTACATGACATAAAATGAAAATATTGATCGTATTTTTTCATAGTTGATAACCATTCAATTTTAAAAAAAAAAAAAAATAGTAAATACATACATCTTTCTACCCCTTTAGATTTATCTCTTCTTGATTTAAGAGTAGCACATACACTACAAATCCCCATCCTTGACTTCTTAGGAATACGGACATTGTTCAATTATTTCTTCCATATTCTTGTAAAATATGCATATGTAATAAAATTACCATTTCCTTCAACACCTTCAGCATATCCTTTGTACAAGTTGTAGATTTCCCTCCTTGAAAAAATATTTGGAATATGTATTGTGTCTCTAGCTAGCATACACTCTCCATGTTTGGAAAAGAAATCACACATCCATGACAATGTAGTGTTTGTGAATGGCCCACTCTCTCGCCCATGATGTACCTTTGAATAAAATGATGGATCTGTTTCCAACCTTGTATGGATTCTTGATTGACAAAGATTACCAATTGAGTGAATTATTTTGAAATCCTTTCTGCAAAGTAAAATATTCTCAATGCGATAATCATATCCTGTATTGGTGGATATCATGCACCCCATCAAATATGAATTTTGCATGCTTTTGTTCATTGACAAATATGTCTTCCTTTTATTCAAGGCATACATGTAGTCCATGTTTTTCAAACAATTATTTTGACAACATTCACTTAAAATCAATTCACTTATGGAAATTGATTTAGTGAGAAATTATTTCCTAGACCTTGTATAACTAGAATGATTTGGATTGATATAAAAAGGTCTAATCCCGGTCCTAGGCACAATGTTTCTTTGCAATGCCTCCACTATTTCATCATCCTCACTAGAAGGATTTTTCTTATCACCACAAGGAGTATCAAGAAAAACAATGTCAGGAGACTGAACTAGAGAATGTTTATCACCTTGATTTGTTGCAGATGAATTATTGAGAACATCATCATCAACATAATCATTTGGAAGAAAATCATCATCAACATTGTGTCCACCATTGACATAATCATCTTCATTGCTTTCAAAATCCCCACCTGAGTGAAAATTTTCACCATCTTGCTTAGTGCATTGAAAACCTTCATCAGTATCTTGAAATTCCTCACTTGGAGGAAAATCAACATCAACATTGTTGCTTTTTAATTTATCACTCGAGAAAGAGTGACCACCAATGGCGTAATCTACTTTGAAAATCGTCACTTGAGAGATATTCTTCATCATCCTCATTACTGGATTGAAAATACTCACTTAGAGGAAAATCTTCATTATCCTCATCGGTACCTTGAAAATCCTCACTTGTAGGGAAATCATCAGTAGCAACATTGCTTCTTTTAAATTCCTCATTCGAGAAAGATTGTCCAACATTGCCATAATCGTCATCATTACTTTTAAATTCCCCACTTGGGGGGGATTCTTCTTCATCCTCATTTGTGCCTTGAAAATCCTCACTTGGAGGAAACTCCTCATCAGTACCTTCAAAATCCTCACTTGGAGGAAATTCATAATCACCAACATTGTTGTCTTTAAATTCCCCACTCGGGAATAAGTGTCCACCATTGTCATAATCATCTTCAGTGCTTTTAAAATTTCCACTTGAGGGAATTTCTCCATCATTTTCATTAGTTCCTTGGAAATCTTCATCGGTACCTTGAAACTCCTCACTTGGAGGAAAATTTCCATCCCAGTCATTTAAACGTTGATCATAGTCTCTACTTTGACCTACATTTTGATTATTTTCACTACTATTAAACTGTTGACTAGATTTATCACCATCATATTCCTCCTCTTCATTAATACAAGGAGTGAAGGATGATAAACTTATCATAACTATATTATCACGTGTTAGGTCGGTAGAATTTTCAATGGAAGAAATGTGTGATGAATTTAAAAAGTAAGTCTGTTGAGTTATTTTTATTTATGTTAAGACAAGAAAAATAATTTTTTTAATTTAACATATCAGTTTAACATTATTTTTGTTTTATTTAGTCACAAGGTGTATATGAAAATACAAGAGGAAATGGTCAAGATGTTGAATGAAGAAATTTGGGATGATGTTAAACTCAATTATCCAGATTCAAACTCTTCAGCAGTATTGAAACAATTTTTTTTTGCATTCAAAAAGCTATGTTGATTTATTACATTCATATTATTCGTTTGTAAGTTAATTTATTTATCGTTTAATAACTATAGATATATAACTATATGTTTGTTTGTTTCATTAAATATGCCAAAGAAGAATGCAGATAGAGTACCTGAAAGTTTCAAAAGTTTTATTCAAAAAGCCAAGTTTGAAAGAGAAAGAAGGAGACGTGTTCAAAATGTTCAACTTGATGACACCCTTGATCACTACATTTGGAATGGGCTTGACACTGTCCAATATAAAGTGATATAAGGTTATTGTGAAAAACTTGCAAATATTGTTCCTAAAAAATAATACTCCCTAGTTATTGTGGATATCCCTCATGGTTATAATATCCAAAACATTGGATATGATACTGAGCCTTATACTTACCAAGCTTTCAGTAAAGTGGTTATGGGATTTACAGAAGTTACAACATCACCATTTTTGAGATTTCTAGTATTTCATTCAGACACACAGCAAGGATTAGTACAATCAAGCTTCAAGGGGAAAGAAAAGACAAGGATGCAATTTATTTGGTAAGATATTGAAAGTGTATGTTTAGCAATTAAGATTAGAAAACAATTTTATTAATTCACAAGTTAATTGAAATTGCACTTATTTATGTTACAGGCACAAGCCTAATATTCAAAGCTCCAAGAAACAATCATTTAAACGTGATTTTGAGAGTATACATCTTGCAACCTAGACAAAGGATGATTCTTGTAATTCTATTCTTGCCAATGCAAATGATGGAGAGACTCCTAGTAGTATATTGGTATACAATATTGTGGTTAGAAAGCCTACATATGAGGAAAAATATTTGAAAGGAGAGATGGTTAACATTTATCAAAAACCACAAGCATTAATTAATTATCATATAGATAAATTTTCAAATGTAGGAGATTGGGTTTTGGATTTGTTCTCGGGTTCAGGTAAGAATTGTACGTGATCTAATTTTTATGAATCGTACTTCAATCTTATACTATTTTTAATTTATGTCTTTTTAAGTATCTAACTTCATTATTTATTTTGTATTTGGTGATTAGGTACAACATTAGCGTGTTTCCTACAAAAAGCAAGGAATTGCATAGCCATTGAAAGTGACCCAATGCAGTGCGGATTTATTCAACAAAGAATTAATGCTATTTCAACTCTTCCAGATGAAATGCAAGCAGGCTTGAGGAAAGGAGATTTTAGTGAATCAAAGGTGGCAAAATTCTCAAAGGAACCTCAAGTACCATTAGGAGGAATGATTGGAAATGATCACTTTGGAGAACTTGTGAATATCAAAGAGCCAATGGAAGAACAAAATGACACAATGGAAGCACAAAATGACGTTGAAAAAGATGATAATGTGTCTGTTTAGAATGATGAATTTGGAATATATGATATTGTTGATTATTTTAAAGATGTCTTTGAAGACAATGCTCAATTTTGCAAATTTTTGATGAGCTATAACTGTAATGATTTGACTTTCATATTTTAAAATAAGAATAAAGATGTATCTATTGTTGTTTTCTGATGAATCTTTTTTTCGTTTTATTTGTATGTGAATCACTATACATTGGAATATTTTATTAAATGTTGTCATTTTTTTATTTCAAATGTATAAAAATATGAAAGAAAATGATAACTTTTTATCAAATTTAGACTTTTTTTGTTCAATTATGTCCATAAAAATGTTTTATTTGACATGTTATTTTAAAAAATATGTACCAAAATGTATAGGTTTTTTATTATATATGGCTATAAAATGTGTATTTTTTTTCTAAATATTCAAAAATAGTGTTATTTAACTACAATTTTTTTTCGATTTATTGAAGTAAAGGTAAACAATGTGTTAAAAATGATGTTTTTCACTATATTTAAAAAGTATGGAACAATAAATTAATTAAGGAGACAAAATTATATGAAAAATCATAACTTCAAAAAAGTAAATGGTAAAAATATTTTTAAGATTGAAAGAAGCATGAAAAAATGACGAAAAACATCATTGAATAAATAAAAAAAATTGAAAAAATTGAAAATAGATGAAAGATAAGCATTTAAAAAAATAATGTGGAAACATTGTGGATCAAAAAAATTAAAATATCGAAAACCACCTAAAAACGGAGGGCGGGTGCTACCGGTAGCACCATTTTTAAAAACGGGGTAAAAAATTGGACTACCAAAAAAACGAGAACTTTGTAGAGTTCTCGTTAAGTTGGTAACTATGTTACAAGTTTAAAGACCATATTTGAGGTGAGTTTGAGGTTGTTATGAAGCAAGATTTGAATCAATTTTATGAGGTATTTAGGTTGAATTTGAAGCTTGTTTTTGAGCAAATTTTAGAGGAGTCTATGAAATATAGAAGTGTCGAGTTTGTGGTTTGTCCTAAGAATGGAGTAAGGATGTATTTTAGACATGTTGCTGCCAAGGTTCCCAGCAGTATCTTGTGTCTATTGTGGCTAAGTTCAAAGCAACCATTTATCGTAAATATCGGGCGTGGATTCCAAGTCTTGTATGCAGATGTGTTAGAACAGTGTGAAAGTAAAATTGTAGACATGTTGAGAGGGGTTTTAAACCTATCTATGGTAAGACTTTGAAAGACAGTTAGGTTGATCTTTAAGATTGTTTTGAGAAAAACTCAAACTAGATTTGGAGGGTTGTTCAAGTCATACTTCAAGTGAAGATCTTGTTCCAGCTATGGATCTTTTTTAGTAATAGGAGGATGACTCAACGAATATGCTAAGAAGGTAATTGTAGCCAGTTGTTGAAGGATTGTTTTGAGATTTGTTTTGACAAGAAATGTGACTCAGCAAAGATGTTAGAAGTATGACCCAACAAAGGTAAGAAAGACAACACATGAAGAGTACAAATCTAGGGTAAATGCATCCATATTTTGCAGCTATTAGCGCAAGGAATTCACCTTGCAAAGTCTACTCTGATCAAAGGTGTATTGTTGTAGAGAATTCTCAAGGGAAGAACTTATCTTCAGTGACAGTGACTTGTGAGCAGTTTGACGTCAGCATTTGGTTCAAATTTGTGTGAGGGATTCAGAGAAGATTGGTTGAGGACCTATAGCTAATATTAGACCAGACCATATTGTGAGAATAATTTTGAAACAAGGGTAGTAGGGTGGTGCAAGGCAAGAGATCAAATTATCCTTCAGGTTGGTGCCTAAGAAACCAGGGTAGTTGGGTGGTGCACGAGAAGATTGGTGTCTTCAGTCCACAAGTTGGTGCTTGCAAGAGAGTTGCAGCTTCCTTTGAGTTGGTGCTCATAAATCTAGGGGGTTGGTGCCTCCTTCCAGTCGGTGATGGTAAATCAAGGAGTTAGAGCTTCCTTCAGGTTGGTGCCTGTAAATTAGGGGGTTGGTGCCTCCTTCCAATTGGTTTTGGTAAATCTTGGAAGTTGGTGCTTCGTGTGGATGTAATCTTCAAAATATATATATCAAAAGTGTTATGTGGTTTTCTCCCATTTGGTTTTCCACGTAAAAATCGCATGTGTATTGTGTTTGATGTTATGCATTGTTGAATGGCATTGTTGATAAGTTAATGTTTACATGTTGTGATTAAAAATGACAAAAAATGTCCAATATCGATTCAGCCCCCTCTCAGTATTAGTGAATATTCCAACATGTGAGTATTGATCTAGATCACTAGTATATGTGAGTATTGATCCATATTCTTGCTTGGGTAGATGAGGTCTAGTGCCTTAGATCCTTGATAGACCAAGATGCCTTGGTCTAGTGCCTTAGATCCATGATAGACCAAGATGAGATCCGGTGCCTTAGAGCCTTGATAGACCAAGATTATGTCTAGTGCATTAGAGCCTTGATAGACCAAGAGGCTTTAAGCCTAGTTCTAAAAGTTGGTAAGGATTATTAGAGTGTTGCTCGCACTTCCTGGAATCTTTTGATGCTTGTTGTGGTTACTTGGGTGGATTTATACTAGTCAACAGAGGTTGTTGTGGATTATACAGGGAGAAAATTAAAAACTTATAAGTAACATAATTAATATTAACTTTGAAACGAAGTTCCTTCAAGATGGGGAGTATGTAATGCCCTATATTATTAAATAAACAATAATAACGATGATGATAAATAAACTAAAAGGTATGAAAATAGAAGAAAAGAAATAAGAAATAAATAAAAAGAATTACTTTATTAATAGAATAAAGGAGGAAATAAAAAAATATAAATTTAAGGAAAAGTAAATTAAGAAAAGTTAAGATGAGAAAAATTAAACTACATGGTGACAAGTGGAATCTATGCATGAAGTTTCTTTGAATGGATGGACAAAGGAAATATATTTAAATGTGGGAGGAGAAGGATGTAGGTATCTCTGGTTAGGGATTGGAAGAACTCTCAGGATGTAAGGATTGGACATTGACATAGGTAGTTGATTGAGGGCTCAGGGCTCTCAGGAAGTAAGGATTGGACATTGACATAAGTAGTTGATTGAGGGCTTGGGGGCTCTCAGTCTTGATGACTGAGGGGATGGATGGGAGGAGATTCGTCCCCCACACTTTGTTGTTGCATGTTGGATCAAATCTTGAAGCACAATGATTCGATGGGTATCGAGTTGCAAGTAAGTCTATATGTCTTCAACTCTTAGGTAATATTCTCACCACTCATTCATTCTTGTGAATTATGTGATCATAATCAATGTATTTCTACTTTCTTCCTTTAATGGTTGCATTTTTGTAGGTTTATTTATGCAATTAATTGAATTAGAATTTGGACCATTATATGTCAACAAGTTACAAGATAGTAGGTGTGTGTCATAGACATTCTCTTAAGTTCAATTTTAGCATGGTGTCCTAGGTCATTACATTAATTGTATCTCCCGTGTCAACTAAGGAATTTTGGATTAAACTTTTATTGATGTGCACATCAACTACAAGACTCCCTAGGTTAGAATGCTTGGGAGTGAACACTTTTCCTAACATTGGGTCAGCAAGATGTCCTATAACATTGATTATAGGGGGGTATTTATTCTTTCTCCCATGCCTCTTAATGGAGGTTTATTGATGAACTCATTGTATATGAGTACATCCTTAATGGATTATAGGAGGGGTATATTCACACACAATTTTTTGAGTTCTCCTAAAAGATCATTCTTTGAATTACTATAGGTCTTATTGTACTCTAACCTTTCAGGATAAGAAAAGTTTTGTTGAGAGGGATGATTAATTGGCTCTTGATCCTTTTGATTTTCTTGGTTTTCTAGAGATTTATGGTTTTCATCTATGTTCAATGATAAGTGGAGGAGAAGTGTGACCACTCTACCTAAAAAAATGCAAGTTTAACTCATTGAGTTCTACATAATTCAATGAGTAGACAAGTTGAACTTGTCTATTATTGGGGTTTGGTGTAGTGTGAGAAGGAATTTGGGGTTGCTCAAGAGATTTTTGAATAGTGGTTTTACAAGAGGTGTGGGAGGTGGAAACAAATCTTTTTGCTATTTTCCTTGGGGTCTCTAGGAGGCTGAAGGACTATACCATTTGCCTTGGGGATTATATGGAGGCTGAAATGGAAAGGGTTTAACTTGAGGATATTTCCACTATTGTGGCACTTGATTGCTCATTTCCCTACTATACTAGTTATTGGCATATTGATTTCAAGATGGGTTATACATTTGATTTTCATAAGAAGAATTTAAATACTAAGGATGGTTATAAGACATACCTTGTTGGAATGGCTTTGGTCCTTTCCTCCTGTGATTGATGAAGCATAGCTTCTCCATGTTGTCTTATGTTCCTTGGTACACTAATTTCAAACTAGGTAATGAAGAGAATTTGTTTGTTTGATGATCTTCTTCACAAATCCCACAAATTCCCACTATATTCAATGGGAATTAATTCTTAGCATGATTCTTTCTACACTTGGGACAAAAAATATCCAAGACTCTTTCAGAATCTTCTTTATTCCTCTTGATATGTATGGTATCCATATGCATATCCAATGAATGCAAAATGATAGTTTTCATAGCTTCTAACAAATTTCGTACGTCATTCTTTGTAAGAGTTTTAGTTGTAGCTTTTGATGATTTTGGGGAAAAATTTATATCACCCCTATTCTTTTCTCTTGTAAATATGGAGTAGTTTTTGAACACTTGATTTATGTCATAATAATCCAACTAGAAGATGTCTCCATTTTCAAGGAGGTTCAAAGTATCCATTAGTTCTTCTCTCACTCCTCTGAGAAGCACAAGTTTGTGAGATTACTCATCCAAGATGCATCTATGAGCCCTTTTGTAACTAATTTAAAATGTTCCTTCATAGTCTTCTAGGGACTCATTTTCTCCTTATATCATCATTGAAAATCTCATATCTGGTATCTTTGGCCTTGCCATAATATTTATATTTTTGTATGAAAGTTTGTTTCGTTTGCTCCCAATTAATGATCATATTTCCTTCCAAACTCGTGAACCACATTAAGGATGATTCTTTCAATGTAGAAGGAAAGAGTTTGAGATTTTGGGCGTATAACGCATAGTCATATGTCTCAAGGTATTCTGTAATAAGGCCATGAAAATGAGGGAGAGAAGCATGATTAATATTCTTCATCTTTGTTTCTTCATTGATTTCCTGGAACGGAAACTCAATTATGATATGACCCCCAAGGGGGGCATATACGGGGTTAATTATATATGATATGACCTGAAGGGGGAATATATGGGGTTAAATGTATATGATATAAACCCAAGGGGGACATATATGGGTTTAAATGTATATGTAATGGAGTAAACGTATATATAATAGTGGTTAGCCTAATAAAGTGGCCACATGTGCAATGTGTGAAAAGGTATATATAGAGATAATGTAGTCATTATTGAGGAGGATATGATCTAGCTATATGAATTATTGGGTTATTTGGAGGAGGTTTTCCTATTCTTTAAGGATTTATTGTGTAGCTCATCTCTCTTATCTACCTTTGCGCTATGCTCTACACTCACATTTGGTGTACATGGTGTGTATTTTGAATTATTTCACTATATTAAAGTTTGGGTACATAATATTTGGTTTCAAAGAACATGATCCTTGGTCTTGGCTCCTTCAAACGATTCATCTTGGTATTTTTTCTATAAGTGGAAAAAGTTTGAAAAAATCTTCATTGATAGATGGATAAATGATTCAAAAATGGAGATGCATAAAATTCAAGTTGAATTAAATGAATCAAAAGAAAAAAATTCCAAATTGCAAAAGGATAATGAAGAGATAAACAAATTTCTTATAAATAAAGGTGATCAGTTAGCCAAGCTAAAATCCATTAATCAAGCATTGATGAAGGAGGTTCAAAAATTAGAAGAAAATATTGGAAAAGGATGAATCAAGGAAAAAATTAAAAAAGAAATATGAGTAAATCAAAAGGTTGTGTAAGCATAATCAAGATATTATTAATTGTGTTAAGAATGTGAAAATGCATCTACAAGAGTCTGAATCAAAGCATATGGATGAATATATTTCCAAAAAAATTGAAGAGGATACTATCAAAAAACTTGGAGAGGAAATTTGCAAGAAGGTTGAGGAATCCCTAAATAATCATGGTGTAAAATCATGAATGCAATCTAGAATTGAAGAAGGATGTAAGAATTTGATAGATAGGGTCACATTGTAGCTTCAAAAGGAGAAGGAATTCAAGATTCAAGGTCACCAAAATATATTTGAAGAAGTTGAACTCCATCTAAAGGATGTACATGTCAAATATGATGGTATTGTCTCAAAGTCGAGAGTAATCAAAGGCCAAGCAAAGAGGATAGAGGATTTAATTGTCTTTGAAAATAATATGGATGACATGTGTGTGCAGAATGAAGGAAAACCATCCAAGGAAAAACCATACTGACAACCCCATTACCAAGAAAGTTTTCAAGAAAGACAAGAAGATCAGCATTGACATTACTGATATGAACCCCGGGGGGTGATTAGTTTCCAATGATTGGTTGATTCTATCACTCCTTCAAAAGGGTCAGTTATAGATTGTTTTAGTTGATCAATTTGCAATTAAAGGTAAAGTTGAAGTCTTATGCGCTTGAATTCGAAGTGAATGAAACCTCTTTAGTTTTCCTTATGTGTGATATGTCATGCTTGCATTTAACATCCTATGTGTGGAAATTCATGGAAAAACAACATAAGAACATAATACACATAATGGATATGACACTTCCCTTGATAATGGAGTTCACCTGAAGTGGGCTACCTCTTCAGGTCATGCTCCAAAGCCTGGCCGCTTTATTCTCCTCATTGTAATGATGTCTCTCGTTTACAAGTTGTAGGGACAAAGTCCCTTTTCGGTGATGGCAACAAGAGATTGGAATGTGATCAGGAATGTATACAGCTTCACAAGTTCTCATACTCATGAGGCATCCATGATGCTAACATGGACATCATTCCCACATTCTCAATACATAAAAAGAGGAAGAAATAAAATATGACCCCCATCAACATGGATCCATCAAAAGCCTTAGATCTGTTGCTCAGATCCGAGCATAAATATGCAGCCCATACAAAGATCCTGAAACCATGAGATTTAGAACTGCTTCATTGACCACTTATCATGCAAGTGCCACAATTTCTTGGTCACATGTAACTAACTGGTTTGATGTGAAAGAAGAGAAGAAATGAATAGATAGAAGGAATAAGATTATCTTGTTGCCTTGTTGCAGCCTCTCTATGCTCCTTCAGACCTATAACACGCATGTTATGCTGCAACATTTAATGACAAAACAACATAATGAAAAGCATGCTTACATTGGCTTATCCAGATCTTAGTTTTATGATCTTAGCTCTGCTTCAAAAACAGACCTTGTCATTGGATTTGTGTCGCCAAATTACCTAAAAATGACTGTCAAATTGTTTCCATCCGAGTCGGACACTTTCAGGCCCAAGAGACACCTTTGCCTTGGTTACCATGCCACTACCTTTACAATAAATGACTCATTCTAGAGTTAAACTACAGAAGCTTTGCTTAGATCATAAAACTAACACCACCATTGCGTTCATGGCGTTATTTTACCTAAAAATGATTGTATCCACGCCTCGATCCGAGTCAGACACTTTATGACCCAAGAGGCACCCTTGCCTCGGTTTGCATGTCAAAATCCATACCAGGCCATACAGTCTGTACGAATCCGTATGGGTGCGCTCAGACTCCACTCTCATGCTCCATGTCTGTGTTCTGAACTCTGCTCGGAACCCCCTTTTTATACAAATTTCGAGCGGTTATGCAATAACTAAGGCGCTTGGCATGCTGGTAGGCGGGCTAAATTTAGAGTGTGGGTTAGCAGAGGTCCCGGGGTCGAATCCCGTGGACTCCACTCCATTTGGCAGACTATTTGGCAGTTTCTAGCTAAATATAGCAGATGTTTTTGGCGCACTCCGCTAAAATGGCGGGGAAGCTAGCAAAGGTTCCGGCGGTGGATAAGTTTGGCGATCAGTTGGAATGAGCCACCAAATATGGCGGAACAACCCCGGATTTGGCGGCTTGTTAATATATATATTTCTTTTTTTTGGTCACGAGGTGTCATTGTGCATTTTGGGGATGCCACGTGGCACTCTCCTATTGGTCCATGTGGCATGCATTCATTTTCCCACATGTACGCTGACGTCATCTTGTGACATGTGGCACCTTCCGGGTGGTGCCACGTGGCACTTTTTTACTAGTCCACGTGGCACCCTAAAAACCCAAATCTGAGTGACGTGGTAGCCTCTAGTGCTGCCACATGGCATGTTGACATCATCATGACATGTGTCACCCTCTGCGCTTGCCACGTAGTTTGTACAAATGTTGATGTCATCCGTACTGATGTTGACGTCAGTAGTACGGATGTTGACTCATCCCTGTTGATTGGGTTGGGTTGACCAAAACTTTGATCACTTATATATTTTGATTCGTAACTCTGTTTGACGAGCCTTTTACGCCATTAGAAATATTGCGACATGCTCTTCGCGATCATTCCCTTTTCACTGAGTTTTGGGAACTTTTAATTTTTCCCTTTTTCTGCCTATTGAGGCCATTCTGAGCCTCCTGGGACACTTCTGAAACTTCTATGATGTTCCCTAGATCCATCCAGATCAATTACCAGGGAAGAAAATGGAATAATCAATAATATTCATGGAATAGGGCATCACAAAACCATTATTCAATGGGATATTATTAGAGAATAGCAACTACAACAAATTAGAGAAGTCGCAACAATAACACATGGAATCCAAGGAAAGAAAATGATGCAACAACCAACTATCAGGGATTAAAACCAAAAGGAATTGAGTTTGGATGGATTGATCATCACCAATGGCAACAAGAAAGAAAAAATATAAAGAAATTATATTACTTGGTTTCATCATGTGTAAAGCCCTTAATTACAAAGCATGGATAACAAAGGTTTTTGAAGGAGGGTACTATGAAATGATCCCAAGGGGGACATATATGGGGTTAAATGTATATGATATGACCTAGAGTGGGGTATATATGGGGTTAAATGTATATGATATGACCTAGAGTGGGGTATATATGGGGTTAAATGTATATGTAATAGTGGTCAACCTAATAAAGAGGCCATGTGTGTAATGTGGGAATAGGTATATATAGAGATCATGTAGTCATTATTGATGGGGACATGATTTGAATGTGTGAATGTATTGGGGTATTTGGAGGAGTTTCTCCTATCATTTAAGAAGTTATTATGTAACTCATATCTCTTATCTATTTTGGAGTTGTGCTCCATGGTCACATTTGGTGTGCATGGTTGTATTATAAATTATTGTGTCATCTTAAGGTTTGGGTACATAACAAAATATCTTAGGTTGTTCTGCTCCTTCTCCTACCATGGTGCTATGATATGGAGATCTTTTAGTATGCTCAACTTCTCTATCAACAAAAGGATTCATAAAATCAACGTAAGGATTGACAAAAATACTTGCTCCTCCTTCAAGTTGATTAGAAAATTATTCAATAATATGTTATATGGTTGCTTCACAACCCTCTTGCTTTTGTTCTTGATCACTTGTACCTACTTCAAACACACTAGAAATGGGTGTAATTGGTCTACCATATATATCCTTAGGTTTATGCATGCAACCTAAATATGGACTATTTTTTTTTCTAAAGTTTTCAAATTAACCCTATTACAATTTAGCAACCTCCCTAGCAATGGCCTTAAAATAGGGCTTAATCGCATCTTGCATAGTGTCAAGAACTTTATTTTCCTTTAATTTAGAATTAACCAATATGAAGAGAATATTGCTCAAGGGTAGTCATAAATGTAAAAGTAGGTGCATGATGAACGACATCAATAAAAAGAGAGATTTGTTCTTAAGTGATAAGCATCATCCTTTGAATAGTTAAAGTAGTTATTGCTTATCCTTCTATTCATTGAGAATTTGATTTTTTGAAAGTCATGAGTGTGGATTTCTTTGACCTCATTAAGAGAATGCATTTAATTCTCAACAACTCCATCATACTACTGAAACTAAGAAGTAGAAGCGAAAGAAAGTTTGTAATGTGATAATGCAATCATCTAATATACCTTTAGTGCCCTTAATTCACTTACTAATTATAAAAGATCTTGTTTAAGGTGTCATGGGTCCTTAATGGACTTATCCTTCTCATTCATTTGAGGGAGGAGGGGATCATAATTATGCTTCAAATCCTTATACTTGTAAAATACTTATACATTATTACTCTGAATTAGGACAACCTCTTCACGAAGCTAGGAAACCAAGCCCTACAGTATAATGAACTCATATAGAAGTCATGTATTAGTTTATTGTAATGAAACAACCCAATCCTTAAGCCGTGTATTAGTGTTTGCAATAGTATCTTGATGATTAAAATTAATATTATGAAAAAGAAAACTCCATTACCAAGTTAAGAAATGTACACATTGAGATTAAAATTATGAATGGTGTCTTGCATATAAACAATGTTTTAGTACCTAGTACCAATACAGCTTGAGTGGGCCTAATGGTTAAGAACATGTGCTTCCCCTTAAGAGGTCACAGGTTCAAATCCAGAGGGGGGTAGGGTATGTATACCTTCGTAGACTTTACTAGTCAAATCGTTGGGCGGAGGGGGGTCCCTTGTCCCACAAACAAGGGGGTCTCATACACCAATTTGGTGTGCTGACTTGACCGTGACCTTAAAAATAGATTATTATTATTATTATTATTATTATTATTATTATTATTGAGCTCATGCTCTCCATTGTGTCTTTGATGAACAATCTAATGTTAGAATAAGAATGCATGCACTCTCCCTTTCTCTATGCATGATTGTTCTTATCAATGGACACAAATCTCCAAGCATGTTTTTTTCCACATCATTATTCTTTGGTAGATCTAATCATATTTTAGTCAATTTGTGCATGTGTTTTTAAGAAGCACATCCCTTGATGTTGTGTGCTTACAACTCATTGTTCCCTTTCATGGTGTCATGGCCCTTCCTATGAGTGTGGGAGTATATTTTGTGCTAAGAGTAGATTGAAAAAAAAAAACTAATAAGTTAAAGTATAAGTTTGGGTTTACCTTATCCTTATTTTATTTTTTTAATATTTGAATTAATAATTTAATATTTCAAAAACTTCATATACAATGTTTATCGAGAAACACAATGTTTATGGAGAAATTGCTTTTTACATAATAACTTAATATTTTTTTATTCAATTTTTCTATCAAATATTTAAATAACAAAGTTGGTAAAGCTAGGAGACAACAATATAAGTTCCATGTGTTATTTTGAAGAAAAAAATAAGTGATATTTTATGACAAATAAAACAAAGTGTTTTTAATTTTTTAAACTTTGCGTATATATTATTTATCTATTATTTATATAAAAAATCAAATGTTGATTTGTGATTAATTAAAAAAATGTTTTTTATTTCTTCTAAAAGATTTTGTATATATATATAATTTATTGATTTGTTGGGCACCCAAAACACTTGTGTCTTGGGTATTTCCTTCAATTAGTCCATATCTTTTTCAATATTAATATTTAAATTAAAATCAAATTTATTTATATTTATAACATCATTATTTAAATTAAAATCAAATTAATTTATCGTTATAATACCATCAAATTTCCATTCATGATTGTCCAAAGAAGAATCTTATCAAAAAAAAAAAAAACTTTATTATTAGAAAAACATTAGACTTAATATATTAATGTTAATAGAAATTATATATTTTCTAAAATATAATTAAGTTTTTTTATAAATTTATTAATATTTTTTTATGATAAATTTAATTGCATTAAATGTGGGTGGCAATGGTTAGTGATTAAAGAAATGTTATTTTTAAAAGTATAATTATTGTTATGATATTAGCTCGGGGAACCATAGATTATAAATTCAACTATAGTCGAATATGTTATCACATAAACTTGTCAACTTTAAGGGTTTGTGTTTTCTCCCTAAATCTGCATTTTTGCCTGTCTTTCTTCCTTTTGCAGACCCGATCGTATGTTTTCCTCTGGGCTTGTAGCTTTTCTTCTGTTGCCTTCATCTGTTTGATCGACCTGTTCTTCCTTGTCACCCTGTCTAAAAAGTATCGGCCCTCAGCCTTCCTATTCTCTCTTAGGTCGATCGTTCCCCTCTTCATCTTTGTCTCTGATCTTTTGTCTTTCTGAGCCCTTAGCCAGTCATTCAAGTAAGCTACACAGACCGCATTCATGAAGAATAGGCACAGCACTTGAAGCAGTCTGATATCAACTCAAAGCAAGCGAGCGAGCAAGATCAACTTTCAGCGGCAGAGATCCTCGGGAAAATCCGATCAACGGTCATCGAGTGATCGGGATCATACAGTTGCACCCATTTTAGCCTCAAACAGAGGTCTGAAATCGCGGGGTCCATCCTAGTTGTTGGTACTAGAAAGGACGTGTGGCGCAAGATTAACATTTCATGATTTCGTGAGTTGGAGCGGTCAAGGAGCAAGGTTATCGGAACTCACGAAATGCGAAATCGCGAAAGGATCACAGTCGTTGATCAAAGGAGAGATATGGACCGTTGGATCAGCTTTTCGCGATTTCGCGAGTCGAGAAAGTAGGAGGGTAGAGTCTTGAAGACTCGCGACACGCGAGGTCCCGAAATGATCTTGATCGTCCATCCCAAAAGGACATGCGATGCAGGATCAACATGGAGAAGGTTGTTTTGGGGGAGATGAAGTGAGAAATGTTGATGGGTCGAGGTCCCGAAATTTTGACATTAACCTGGGTCGTCCAATTCAAAGGGACGCATGTTGCTCGATCCAAGCAATCGTGATTTCGCGACCCGGGGATTTTAGCATGTAGCGCAGCGCTAGTTCGTGAAACGCGAAATCGTGAACCACCTGGAAATTAGGCCCATGATCACAGCCTTCGGCCATATGGGAGTAGGGCTTTAAAGAAAGATAAAGCGTCTGTTGAGCAGCGGGCGGCCAAGATTGTTCGAGAAAATGATCACAATCGTCAGATTCAAAGAAAATCCAACCGTTGATTTAGAGGGGCCATTTCGCGATCTCGAGCATTGGAATATTCAAAATCAAGGGGAGTAAAAGCTCTCATAATGCGAAATCCCAAAATTCCATATGGGATAAGCCCCGGTTCGTGGCTCGAGGTCGCAAGAACGATAGAGGGGGTTGTGCCAAGGGACGAGGGCGCTCGTATTTTTCACAAAGGAAGATCTGCATGGTCTCAAGGTGTCGGAATTGACTTGAAGGAGTCGTGAACGTCTCCCAAAACATTCATGGGTGTTAGATTTCGGCCTGATCCTGACAAAAGTAGTTAATGGAAGTGGGGAAGGTGGTTGAAACCTTGTTTCACCCCTTAAATGGAAAGCATGGAAGAACTGGCCGTAGAGGGCAGACTGTCAGTCGAAAGTTCCCCTGTCATGGATTTTCCTGCAAAGCCCATACCGATCTGATCTTTGCGTCTGACAAAAGAATGCAAGTGCAGGCTGACAGAAGAGGATGCAGACGCAAAGCTTTGATTGTAGTGGCCAGGTCACACTCCCGGTGGTGGCAAGTTGTTCTGGGTATAAATGTTCAGTTTTGATATTTTGTTAAGGTCGATGGTTGAGCTAAGCTCTCGTATTGTAAAGTTTTAATGAAGCCTCTAGTTCTCTGGCTATGTGTTGCCATTTGAGACTTCTTATTTAATGATAGTCATATTTCTCATCATTTCATTTGCTTATGATATTGAAGACTCGAGCATGGGTGATCCAGTCGCGTTGTTGTGATTGTATTGTAATGTATGTTTGATTACAATATTATTATGATGATTTCAATCTCCTGAAGTTTTGGGTTCAAGAAGATGTTTTATTCGAAGATTTTCCCCCTTAGGCTATTGGAAGGCCTGATGCCCATAGCGAACCTCTACATTTCCTCACCAATTCTTCCCCCTACTCACCCTTTACTACAATTTACTGGCTGAATTTGAATTAAAACCTCACCTGCTCACGCATAGCCTGGTCCAAATTTCTAATTTAAAGTGATATTTTCTTGAGTCTGCACCCATTTGACCCCCTTTAATTTATTTATTGTGACAGACAAACTGATGGGTATTGGGCTTACCTCTGTCGCAATCCAGAGGTGACTTCTGGTGCTAACATTTCTGGCGTCGTTGTCGAGGACGAATTGAAAATTTTCCCTAGGATTAAACGACAAAGCTTACTGGTTCTGAAGGTGCATCAGAACTTAGTACATCAAGATTGCAACTGTGCACCAAGCGACTCCATTGGCTCAACTGTGGCTTCCAGAGGTAGGCACACAAGGTCTACTCCACAACTGCCTCTAGCAACTCTTGAATCTGACCCAGAGAAAATTGTCAGAAGAAGAAA
>SNQJ01S0024566.1:19709-40465 GCA_010110895.2 Picea sitchensis | reverse complement strand
TTATCTTTTGTTTTTGTGTGGGGAGGCTCCACAAACTCCACCATTTGCTATCTTTCTTCAAATCAACTATCTTCAACTTAAAGTGCATAATCCTTAATTTTTGCTAAAGCTTTCTTTAAGGGAGGAGATTCCTCTTCCTCTGCCACATGTGCTTGATGCTTTCTTTTCCTTTTTCCTTGAGGATAGACATAGGAAAAGTGTCCCAACTTTTGACAGTTGTAGCATCTGATCTTTGAAACATCTTTCTTGTTGTCTGGAACTCTTACGAAGTTAGCTTCTTTATTGTTCCTTCTGAAGGAACTTATTTTGTTCTTTTGAACTATAAGAGCTTCCTCTTCGTCAACAATTAATCTCTTATGTTGGTCTGCAAGTCTAGATTCTTCGTGTGTGCAATCTGCCCATAACTTATCAAACTTGGGTAACTTGCTTCTTGCACACACTCCTTGTACAAAAGAAATCCAAAATGTTGGAAACCCATTTAAGGTTGTGGTTACAAGCTCCTTTGTCACTAATGACATCTCCAATAGCTGCAAGCTGATCTCTATTCTGAGAAACTCTCATAAGGTAGGATGTGACAGATTCTGAGTTTTCCATCTTCATATTACGAAGCTGATTTCTTAAGGTAAGATTTTGGCTAATATCTTTGTTTTCATATAACCTGCTAAGTGCTTCATACATTTGCCTTGCTGTCTGTAGTTTGGATATATGAGGGATCAAGTGATCCTTTACTGAATCTGACACAATTCTCTTTGCTTTCTTTTCATTCTTCTTATGCTTGGTCTTTTGCTCCACTTCATCTGGTTTTGGTACACCTACTATAACATGTTCTAGGAGATCATTCTCGTCTAGAATCATCTACAACCTATGCTTCCAAGATCTGAAGTTTCTAGATCCTTTCAACCTGTCTTCTACCCTCATGCTGGTAGCCATTGTTTCTTGCGGTAGAAACCCTAGCCCTTCGGGCTATAGAAATAATAAAAAAAATCAAATTTCTTGGATCTGAAAACTAAACTCACCAAAAGATGCGTTGGATTGGACTAAGGCGAGTATGCTGGTACAGTGAGATTTCTGAAAATCCAAATTTTACCCCTTCAAACTTGATTTGCGGATTTCTGGACTGGTGCTTCTAGTTTTCTGGTACTTTTGGTACTCTGGTTTTCTAGCACTTCTGGTACTTTGTGAAAACTAGGGTTTCACTTTCCGGGAGATCTAGGCACTGAAAATGTGCGCTGAAGATGCCAAAATGTTCCTTGAGGTAGGGCGCACCTTTCTAGATGGATTTGGGGCTGAAAACCTTCTTCAAAAAAAGCCCTAATTTTCATGTAGGACAACAATGACGTTTTTCTTTTTCCTGTGAAAGATGCTCTCTTCAGCTTAACTCTGATACCATGTTAAAGTTTAAGCTATTATTAGGTTTCTTTTCTTTTTACTAGATAACAATAGCATAGACAGGATCACTAAGAGAAACACAATCACAAGAGTACACAAGCATTTATCCTAGGAAACCCTCAAGGGGAAGAAAACCCAGCAAAATTTCCTTAATATAGATAGCCAATACAATGCCAAGATAATGAACCAAACAACACAGAAATTCCTCTCCCAAGGATGCCCCTCTCTCTCTCTTCCTTCTTCCGGCAACTAGTAACTGCAGCTTCCTTCAATACTTGCGCACTAGATGAGTGAGCTGAGTGTGTGTTCAAATGAGGCGTTGGCCTCTCTTATTTATACAATTCTGGCACGTGTGGAAGTGTCTCTTCACTGGCAGGGCCGAATTCTTCTTCTGGGTGGTTATAACCACCTTTAATATATTTTGGGGCCTCTTTAATATATTCTGGGGCCGACTTCTTATTTAGCCTATTACAATTAGGGTTTGACCAATCCACAAAAGGGGATTTGGTCATTTACAATACCCAACATGATCAATCCACAAAAGGGGATTGATCTAATCAATAATAAATATATTTTATCTTTATCCACAAAAGGGGATACGAATATTCTTTGCAGTGACACAATATTTTAACACTAACAACTCCCTATCCCAAGTAGAATCCCTACTATCCATACATGGATTCCTAGAAGTTTTAGCAAATATGTTCTAATACCATGTCAAAAATCAAACCAAGGTAAGCAAATTCTCAACTCTGTAATCTAACCTAAAACCCTAAATAGCTAAAAATGAAAACACCAATCGAAATTACAGCTATAGATAAGATAAGATAAGCTAATTCTATTAATGTCCAACAAATGACCACAAAAGTAGGTCAATGGGACTGTTAATTACAATGATGTCCATATAAAGCAAGAGCACCAAAATGTCTCATATATAAAGAGCAAGAAAGAAAAGTAAAGCCTAAGATCTATGCTAAAGCATGGAAAGTCCTCGACTCCGAGTATGGGTGGCCGCAACAGAAGGAAGATGTATAGAGGAAAAGGAGCCAAGAACTGGATCATGTTCCACTAGATCTATCTCTCCTAGCAGTCGAGGCCGAATAAAGAAAACTGATGTTCTGAGGAAGATCTGAGGGAAGATCTGGACCATCCACTACATTGTTTTCTGGAAGAAGTAACCCGCCGCTGATGCCTAGATGATCTCGTCTACCTGTTGGTAAGGGATCTGGTCTGGCAATGTCTTTGAGATCTTTGGGAAAGAGGGATGGTCCCTCAGGTCCACACTGATTGGGAATCAGAGGCAATGCCACTATCAGTCTGTCTCTTGGTGCCCCTAGCTGATGGGAGCACCTTAAAGAAGGAATTAATCTACTGAGCGGAATCTGGCATAGGAGGATGGAAAATGTGGGCACGAAGCTTGAGAGCCTCCTGCATGTATAGGGTGAGACATCTCTGGTCTGAGTACCTATAGAGTACTTTAAACTACAAGAACATACTGTTGATAATAAGAACAGAAAACTCGCTAATCTAAACTCTCAAAACAGTATCACTGATTTCTGCATTAAACCTGAAAACAGTAAACTAAATGCTATAGCTCAAAACTCAAACTCTCGAACCACCACAGTGTTGTGCCCTGCTTCTTCTTTATAGACTAGAAGAAAAGAGGGTATCAAACCCTAAACCTAGTGCGCCTTCCTTGCATGGATATATGAGCCAAATAAAGTGTGCCTCTGCTGGAGATGGACTAAGGCATGCAAGCATGCATCCTCCTAGAGATTTGCACCCTTAACAGAGGCTGGGAATCTACATGCATTAAGACTTATACTAGTTAGGGAACTGTGCCTTCTAACCATGCATGCAAATACTAAATAAAGCAAAAACTCAGAATTAGAACTGAACTGCTAAATAAGGAAAAGACATCTAAACTGGAACTCAATTGAGGATGGCACATGCATGCTTTTGGCATGGATGTGCCCCCTATGTCTCTCCTCCATAAATTCCCCATGCTCCTCGTTACTGCTGTAGGAGGGCTGTACAGAACTGCTGTATGCTGCTGCTGTCTACTCTGCTGGAAGAAGAAAGGTGCCATAGCTGGAACACAGTCCGAGCCACACACAGGTAAAACTAACATGGACTACCTATGATTCCATTCTTTATTAAGATGAGCTCTGAACCCAATCATCCATAACTACATAATCAAGTACTGGTAGGTAAGGCATTGAACGAGATAACACATGTCCCAATTCTTTTCCACTTTGCTACAGGTAACCAAACTGTCTTCCAGTTTGAACAGTGAATCCAAACCTCCAAAGCAAGCAAATTCTAGTGAAAGAGTTCAATCTTGATCTGAACCGAAGTAGCAGCTATCCATCGCTGAAATCAAGGTATACATATGTCGGTAGATAGAATAATGATATACTGCCGAAATGAAAGAGATTTAAGTAGGAACTCTAAGGAGACATTTGAATCAGCCAGTGGACTTGGGAAGTTGGGAATCCAATCCAGAAGACCATATAATAGAACTCTTATCAGACTGAAAATCTTGACTGAAATCTGAGAAAAATACCAAGGGAGCTGTGAACTCGGGTAATAAATAGAAAGCAAGAACTAATTTACCAATCAGGCCTTTGAGGCTAGGAACTAATCCAGAAGAAAGATACACTACATCAAATTGCTAATTAGCGGAATGGATCTGGAGGGGAAGAACAGTTTGTAATTGAAAAGATATTCAAGCACTAAGCAAAGGAGAGGGTTTGGAATCAACTTCTGCAATGACAAGACCCAAACATTCGCAGTCAAAGGACAAAGCCCAAGAATTTTTTCAGTATATGCTCCGAACCTGCCCAAACATAGGGCTGAAATTCAGTACCAGATCATGAAAACCTACTTTTAGCGTATTAAAGTTGAGAAGGCATTACAATTTAGGCAGAGTCAACTGGAAAAGAAACCAGAAGAATAGAATGCAGGATGCAAAAACCAAAAATGGTATTGCCATTTCCTACTGAGATAGTAACAAAAAGTATTGAAACGCTAATCTGGTTCGCTTGGTCTAGCTAATGCAAAAGATAACTTAATAAATGAAGATACCAGTTTGCACACTACTGAGAAAGCATTTGAAATCAAAGCGGTGGCAAGGATGCTTATTAAAGTTGTAATGATTACTACATTATACGATCATAGATAAATCTTATTTAAGGTCCCTGTATAGGATACAATGGGGCTTCCATCCAATCTCCTTTGCAAATCAAATGTTCCCTTGTTGGAGCTGATTTCTTTTGAGAATGAAAAAGCAGAAGTGTGGGACCAAATCATCAACCCTAGGGAAATGCAGTTCATATCACATTCGATACAACAGTTCAAATGACTGTTTAAGAACTGTGGATGGCACTTGACTATGATTCATCATTTCACTAATAAAGACTCATAAAAAACAACTCAACCTGGAAGGAAACTATAATGAGTTAAGCCTTTAAGAGGCAGTAAATCCAAAAGGTCCACACAAGAAAAGAAACAAAAGCAGTATTTTCTCTCAGACTCTAGATTCTCAAGAAGGCACAAAATGCATGCTCATCTTGCAAGATAGCAACGGCCAATCTCAATATCATAGTGATCAATCCATGAAAATGTAACTGTTCTTAGGAGTTATGATTCCAAGTAAAGAACACAACTGACATGTCCAGAAAGGTTTCTCTGGGGAAATCATGATTTTGGGGCAACAGCAGAGAAAATAAGAACTAAGGGAGCTCTCACTGCAATCAAAGATGATATGATCAAAGCAACAGTAACCTTGAGGAGGTAACAAACAGGGGCCTAAAAAATTTGATCCTTTTCATGACCACAGAAGGGCAAAGCAGCTTGTTGAAGGCCTATTACTTCCTTGTATGCATCCTAGAAGATCTAATTGAAGCTACTGCGGTGATAGTTTTTCTGTTGCACCTAAAAATTAAAATAGTGAAAATTAGAGTAAATAGAATTTAGTGCTTAGCAAGAATATTGAATATTCAGTGATGAACCATGGAAGAGACTCCTCAGATTCAGATTTGCACATGGTGAGCATGTTGGTGCATTGCAGAGTCCATTTCAGCTTTGTGACATGTTAGGCACTCTGTTGGATTTTAAGATTGCAGGTTCTGTTATTCTTAAGAGAAACTTGAAAGCCTGAAAAATGTTGCAATTTTTCTTTCATGGCAGGCCTCAGGATATCACAGGGGTTTTGATTTGCCTCACCAAACCATTTGGTTCTGGAAGATCCAGAACACCCCTCTATCTCACATAGTGAGACTCTCACCTAAGAGGTTGACCTTAAAGGGATTTTGGTGTGGGGTGACCTTTGGGATCATATCACGAGAAACTGCAAATTTGGCCCTTACTTTCTCAAGAAAAAGATTTACTTAGATCAGATAATTTTATTAATGTCCAGCGAATGACCACAATAAGTAGGTCAATGGGACTCAAAGTACAGCCAGTATCAGTACCTAGTGGGAGTGCAAAAGCAGCTCCTATTGCTACTCTAACAAAAGCAGAAAGAGAGCTAAGTACAAAACTATGGGAATGAGTACCGTCTTAGAGAACACAGGCTTGCAAGTCAGGAATTAATAAGCCTCGTCCCTACAACAGACACATACAAATTAAATAATAATACTCATGGTCCCGTTTGGAGGAATTGGCTTTGGTCTTATAACGGGCCAATTTGGATTTACAAACCATGTCATTTATATCACATTCTTCATACGAGATATTTGTTAAAGGAGATTCTTGACGGGAGATTGGACACTGAAGATGAGGAAAAGAAATGGATTATGTGTTTGACTACTGACTGGGAGCACAGGGCCTCATACAGGTTAAGGGTTTTCACTTGGATGGTGGTTTATCGGGGGTTGCCTTGGAAAGCTAGACTTGACAAATTTGGTTTAACAGATGCACTTTGTCCACACTGTGGGATCTCTAAGACAATCTGACACACGTTTTGGAACTGCTAGTGCTTGTTGGGACCTGATTTGGACATCCTGGAACCATATCTTGTACAAGGCATTTTCTGTGGAAGAAAGCCTTGTTTGGGAATTTTGATGCAGTTGTTCCTCCACACTTCCAAGGAGTTTGGCATTGGATTAGCTTTGTTTGTTGATACTCTATTTGGAGGCTGAGATGTCATGCTGCATTTAATAATTATGTACTTTTGAATACAATTGACCTACTGGTGTGATCATTATTGGACATTAATAAATTAAAAATTTATCTTATCTTATCTAAAGTCCCTTCATGGGATGATGTACACAAAACTTAAGGCCCAGCTCATTGCCAAGGGCATTCTGATTCTAATTAGGAAGGATGACAGATTCTGTGATCTTAGAATTCAATCCATCTGAAGGACCTTTCTGCTGTCCTCTAGATAGATGTGAACTGAATTGTACTTTTTATCCTTTCTGTTAATATAAGTGGCATTTTTTTGGGGGGGAACAGGAGTAAGGAAATATTCTCTTATTTCTATTCATGGCCATATAAACAATGAATATACCATTAGACGTTAATCACATAAGAAAAGTAATCTTATAACATCTCAAAAATGAATTTATGAACTGAAATTACAACATATCATTGTTCCTCGACACAAGGCCACAGCAACAAGGAATTAATTTGAAAAATAACATATTAATAGGAAGGAGATTCTCTCAGCAATTATGGCTGGCCTGCAAAGGGGATGCCTACAATAGCAGTTGATGGAATATTTGTCTTCAATTTGGAGAATGAATTTCTTTCCTGAAAGTTTGATGTTCCCATAGGGATCCATGGTAAGCTCCTCTTACTAAGGTTGGGAAATAGTTGATAATACAACGGCTGGTATTGAGAAGGGGAGAAATCTCTCTATATATTAGGAGGTATCGAGATCCATGTATGATTCACCACTGTAGAGAAACCAGGAGGGATAGGAAGAAGTCTATCCAGGTCTTCAAGCAATTCCTCATTGTTGATTGGCTGAAAATTGGCTATGGACAGATGTAAAGACGTACCCTGTCAAATACACATTATAGGTGCTCTGGAAACGACTTTTTCATTATTATTTTAGGCTGTTGGACACTGGGATTGTACTCATTTAGCCTCAATATACTAGTTACTGTGTCTAGACTTTACTGTTAGGGTTCTTAAGAACCTATAAAGTGATTCAGACACAGGATGTGTGATTCCTTAGCCCTGCATGGATGCATACTATTTTGTTCCAGTAAAACATACAAGTATTTACAACTTAAAAAAGGATAGTCCCGACTAATGTCCATATAAGAAAATATCTATTACATTTACATGATAACAAGAACACAGTGGAAGGCAAATTGAAAATAAAAATATATATACGCAGCTCATTCCCAAAAATGGATATCTAATTCCTAACTATGAGTATGATATCTATAGTTGTAATTTATTGCAACAAAATAAAACCTCCACAGAATATTACCTTTAAGAAAACAACAACAAAAATAAGCCTAAAGTTGATTGGCAGTGGATCACCTTAGTTTGCCTTGGTGGACCATTCCCAAGTGTAAGTTTGCAGTACGCGCTTGGGTTACCCACTGACTGCTTCAGGTTGATACCCCGCTTGATAGTTACCAATAGAGTTCCTGGCAAGCACTGCAGGAGGAGCTCTGCCTTTTCTTGAAAACGAGGTGGTCCGGATTGAATCAAATCCTGAAGAATCGGAATAGTCTCTGCTGCAGCAACAGCTTGAGCTTTGCCAACTTCAGCTGTACATGATGGCCAAGCTTGCCTAAGAAGAAAAAGTGAATCCAAGGCTGCTTCCTGAGTTGCTTCTGGCCCAGACTTCAAGGCAGCAACTAAATGAGGGATACAAAGTGTAGCTGGTTCTGTTGCTCTGAGCCTTGGAAAATTGCCGAACAGAGCATTTAATGCTTTCAAATAATCTTCACTTACAGTACCCGTGGCCCATAAGTCTTTTTCAATGGCAGCTGCACATTTAGCAAACATAGTAACTAAGCATTAGAATACAACATAGTCATAAGTCCACAAGAACCAATCATCATACAAGGATAAATTGATATTCCCCCTTCAAAGCCATGCAAGCTTATAATCAAATCACTTCCTCAAATTTGGTGATAAACTGAACTAGGATGCAAACTCCTAGAGAAATGTCCAATTAGCATCACAATTGATTAAGAATAATATAGAGCATGTATCATGTGTATCTAAGAACATTTCCTCATTCCATATTTGGAAAATGAGGCATTGCTAACAGTGATTTAAATTGTACCTTGCGGAACATGTGAAAGATTTTCAGTCAAAGGACAAATTATTCTGTATAGCCTTGAACAATAGACATTTAGGTGCATTAATGGACTGTAAGACAGAGTCCTTCTGTCAATGGTTGTTGAGGAGGTGTCAGCTGCATTCCTTATGACATAAGAAGGGTGATTTCGTCTCTCCGTGATGCAAAATGTTATCAAAGTGTTTCATTTTGTCTTTTTGTGAGCTTAGTTGGCCATTGTCCACAAATTATAGTAGTTCAAGCTAGACATTAAGAGACACGGTTTTGGTCTTGAGAATGCATCACTAAATTGGCATGTATTAGAGCAGTCTAGAAATGTTTGGTAATGAGACAGCTCTGTAGGAAACTCCTTTTTGATAGCTCTAAACATCAACTCTGAGGAATGTTTGAGGTGGAAATGGAGTTAAATACATGTTAAGGAGTGGACAAAACACTTTACAAAGGATTTCAATAACATCATATTTTGACTAGTCTCTGCACTCACTTGGAGGTCATATGCTCAAATCATAGACAAGTATCTACCAAGCGCATCAAGAAAAGTAACAAAATAAGAAAGATAARCGGGTACTAACCAACCAAAGCTCGGACAGTGTCACTAGAGGCATATTCCTGAATGGTAGTACTTGAGAACAGAAGCTTTATAAAAATAGCTGCCTGGATTGCCGTTTCAGGATCACTAGCGCTGATAAGGTCAAGGAGAACCTGAATTCCGCCAGCTTCTGCAACTGCCCGCTTATTTGAGCGGCTGTACATAACTAGATTTTGCAAGGCACAAATGGAAACTACTTTCATCTCTTCTGTTGGTTGGTCCTCGAGCAGATTCACAAGCGCACGGCAGGCAGAGATTGCATCTGTTGTCCGTGCCAGAGTCTCATTTTGAAACAGATCCCCTAGTGCAAGAGCAGCTAGCAGTCTTGCTTGCTGAGTCTGAGTCTGAGGATCAAGCAAATACTGAGATAATGGCGAAATTGCCGACTTTGCAACTTTCAGGTCTCTGATCTTGACATTATTCAGTAAGGCTTCCAGCAGTCTTGCTGCAGCCTCCTCACACTGATGACACCTAAGAAGTTCCAAGAGTGCCTCAATGGCACCACTTTCTGCCATGGCTTCAGCACTAGATGCATCGTCAGTCTCCAGAACAAGAAGGGCATTTAATGCACCTACAACAGTTGTTTCTGAACCAGAGCGGAGCATTTTTACTAGGACTGCAACAGGTACCTCCAAATAATACTGGGAACTGAATTGTAAAATACTTGATAATACAGAAGCTGCAGATTCCCAGAGTGCATGGGGAAGTGGAGGGTCAGCCTGTAGAATCACCTTTGACAGCTCAGCAACTCCACCTACTTCTGCAATTGCATTTGGCCAGCTTAATGAAACACTTACAAGAGCTTTGATTGCCTTTTGTTGCAAACTGGGCATACCAGATCCAAGAACCTGAACAAGAGGACCAATTGCCTGTTGAGTGACCATGTCCCTCTGCAAGTATTCCTCCAGAAGTAAATGAGAAAGCAGTTCTGCTGCAAGTTGCTGCACTGCCTGGGATGGTGAATCTAATAGAGGAATCAGTGGCTCCACTGCCTGAGATGGTGTTAGTTTGTAGGTAGCACGTCGTTGAGGATTCTCTAAGATATTCACCAGCACCTGCATTGCACTATGCTGCCCTGCAGCACTAAAGTCAGGTCGTGTTAAAGCTGAGAAAAGAGGCTCAACAACTTTTGCAGCTGATGTTCCTTTTGAAATGCTGTTGTTATTTGTCAGTATCCGAAGTAATTCTGCCATCACAGCACACAGAGAGTCTGGTGCTTCTGGCAGAATTTCTAGTATGTTTTCAACCACCCCAGCTTTAATCATATCAAGCTTGCAAAGTGGTCGATCTTTCCCCAACTTTGTCAGGGCACTTATAATAGCCTCATGAAGAGGATAATTCCCACCAAACAGAAGTCCAACAAGTGGAACAACAGCACCATGTGCAGCAATAAGCTCTGCCAGTTGTTCATCATCTAATAGGTTATCAAGAGCACGGACTACAGCAAGGTGGGCTGGACTAAACTCTGTAACAAGAAGAGAAACCAGAGGTTCAACACATCTGGCTGCAGCTAGTGTAGATCTAATTCTTGAATTTCCAAAAAGAACACAACACAACTCTGCAGCATCCTCTTTCAGCTCCATTGAGCAATTCGAGGAGAGAATTCGGCATAACACATCCACTGCATTCATTTCAACATCAACAACTGCAAGCGCTCTTGAAGGATTTTCAAACAACAACCTGATCAATGCACCAATTGCAGCACGTTGTTCATTTTCTGACCCAGAGCTAAGAATTTCAACAAGAGGCTGGACAGCATGCCTGGCTGCTTCCCCAACCTTAATGTGGTCTGCTGTAAAAAGACCTTCCAAAGCTCTTGCTGCACTGTATCTTGATCCCCTAGTACCCAAGCGTAATACTGCAACCAGCTGATTGACAGCTCCAACAGCAGATTCATGCCGTCGTATCTCAGGACTACTAAAAAGAATCCTTAATAACTCTGCTAGTGCTTCTTCTATAGCATCTTGAGGACCAAGAGAGAGATACTTTGTTAAGGCTTCTATAGCCCCAGCTTCTGCCATTACAAGCTTGTTTGAATTATTATCTACTGCAAGTTGAGTTAAAAGCCCTAAAGCCAAGGAAGGAGCACCTGGACGATCTGGAATGGGTTTCAACAGTTCAACCAAGGCAGGTATTGCTTTGCGAGAAGTTGCACCAACCTTGATATCATCAACTCTGAACAATCGCTCCAGAGCTACTTGGTCTGGATTGTGTACCAGCGAGAATTCCTCAGACAGTTCTATAAGTTTTGAGATGTCTGCTTCAGCACAACCAAGTAAAGGTATAAGTCCACCAGCAGCACCAGAATTAGCTACGGCAAGCAAAGTACCTCTGCTGCCATTACAGACCAGACTAGCTAGAGCTTGTGCAGCAAAGTATTTGTTTGCAGTTTCTTCGGATTTCAGTAAAGTTGCAAGTGCAGGGATGGCTCGCATTGTTGCAGGTTCACGAATTATATCCCTATCTTGAAATAGAATTGCCAGTAAGAGAGCACATACCCATATACTGCCATTTTCTTCAGTGTCAGTCTGCTCAACAAACAATTTCACTTGTCAATAAGTCTGAACAATAAAATGCTATATTTACAAGATCATATACAAAGAGTAAGGTCACTAAAAGCTTGAGATAGAGCAAATTAACAGATCAGAATTGAAAAGTTACTATAAATGGAGATAACCAGATACCTAGACATATGGAGGAACAAAACAAAGTGGAAGCAAAGTCTAGTTTACATGATATACTGGAGGTATCGGATTGAACTTCATTTTTGCAGAAAAATAAGACTCAGTAGGAAAACAAAAATCTGGGCAAATAAACAGAGGCACAGAAGCATTTTAAAAAAAAATCAATAACTTGCATCATGTTTGTTCACTAGAAAGACCACATAGATTCCATTTGTTCTATGTTTTTCATCATATTGCTCAAAAGGCAATTTTATAAACAATCACTAGATATGGTATATTTTATCCAACTTCTGTACATATTAGCCTATTTGTTTTCTTGTAGTTCTCAGTGCTCTTTTAGTTATTCCACCTTCTATTTAGTCTGAAACAGATGCAATACAAGACAATACAATTACCTGCACAACTTGAGAGGAAAATTGTGAAATTCTCTCTGTGAGGATCTCAATTGCACCAACCTCCATTATAGTAAACTTACTTTTGCTATCATGAGATGCCATCACAGAAAGTAACCATATAGCTACAGAGCTCCCTGAAGTAGTAGCTGTAAAATTTTCAATATTTGAATCACTTTCCTGACGTTCTTTAGTTGTTTTGAAGGTATTTCTATCTCTCTCCACTTCACTTTCATGACTGTTGTTATCCAAACCCATGTCCAATGTCCCAGATCCAAGCATTTCAACAAGACACTGTATAATCTGAACACTCAGATTAGCTTCATTGAGAGCTTCCATTGATTTCTTTTTGTGCACCTTTGCAGCACAAATTAGAAGGGCAGTTCCTCCTGCTTTGACTTCTATGTTAGTAGATTTTATGATTCGACCTGCAATTGCAGCAATGCATCCAGAAGTGCCACTGATCATGTCTCCCAATCCATCAGACTGATCTAGGCAAAGCCTCGAAAGGATTTCTATAGCTTTTTCCTGCAAAGGAGGTGATCCAGCAGCCAAGCATGAAACAAGAGGCCCTAAACTGTAAGGAGCTTCAGCAAGAACTGCCCACGGTGGACGACTATATGTGACCCCTCCTTTAACCCTAGCTAATGAAGCAAGGGCATCTAATGCTTCTGATGTAGCATCATCTTCTAAATTGGCAGCCACAAGAAGTGCAACTAAGGCAAGGACAGTTCCAGCACGATGGATGCTTTCGCACAACACGTCATCAACGTGTCGAGATTGAAGAAGACGTGCAATTGCTGCAGCAGCATGTGTCTTCCCATCATGAGTTCCCTCTCGCAAGACCCTAGTTATAGGTAAAACAATATCCTCAACTTGTACCTCTTCTGCAATTTCAGCATCTAACAGAAGATTAGCTAGAGCTATCATGCCCTGTTCTGCCACTTCCACCACTGAAGATTTTGCAAGGCTAACTAATGGTGTAAGCGCATCTCTAGCTAACTTTGAAACTTCCAGGCTCTGTTTTATTGAACGAAAAATAGCAGCAAGACAACGTGCTGCCTCAATCAAAATCTGTTCTGATTGTGCATTCAGGAGCTTTAAGACTGGTCCAATGCTTTCAATTGCAATATTGCTTTCACGTAAATCCTTCCTGCAGTTAAATAATGCAGCGAGAACTGAAGCAGATTTAGCTCGAGTATTGTCATTAGTAGAACAAAGGATTTTAATCATTGTTTCAACTGCATCATTTGCAGCACTTCCTTCCAGTAAAATTTCACTTAGGGGTGCAACTGAAAGTAGAGATCGCAATGCCTCCAGAACATGAACTTTTGATTCTGGTAAGTCACCTGTCAGCAAAGCAGTGAGTTGGCTGATAGTGCTGCTATCTGATTTATGGGTAAGATGGTTCAGTGTCCTTGCAGCAATTTCTTTTCCACTTGGACTACCATTTTTCAACAACCATATCAGTGCAGGTACAGCATCTGCACTTTCAACACATGCACGAATATCTTCACTGTGATTACAGAGGTTCCCAATAACAATTGCAGAGTCCTCTTTTGCTTTTGAAGATCCAATCTCCAGAATCTGGACAAGAGGAGGTATGCCACCTGCAGCAGTAATTGCCCATTTGCTTTCATCGTTTTCATTTGACAACATGCAAAGCAATGCTACTGCACATTCCTGCTGCTGTTCTGAAGAAAGGCCAAGAAGCGATATCAAGAGCTGAACTCCTTCCCTGCCTTGAAGGGCACGCCACAGATTACTTGCACTGTTGCAGAGAATTTGAAGAGACCTTATGAGCTCCTCTTGAACTTCATCTGCAGCCATCGTGATTAAACCCACAAGCAAACGCTTTGCTTCTGCATTTTGGAGCTTGCTACTTAAGTAGCTATTACCATACAAGCTAGCAAGGGCTTCTATTGTACGCTCTTGTACAAGAAAAGATGATTGAGCCTTGAATTGCTTAATCAAGACTTGTTCAATAAATACTGGGTTTGCCGCTTTTGTGCTTTCTGCACTACCATCATAGATCATAAGGGCTGAAGCTAATGCCCCTATTGTGTCAGCAGTCTGGGAATCTGATGTGCAAGACTGAAGACTTTCACCAAGACTTGAAATTACTGAAGATAGTCCACCTGATATGTTAGCCAGAGCACACATTGCATTTTCTTGCAATGCTTGTGCAAATTCTCCTTGCATGAACTCTTTTGAAGGGGCGATTGTTGCATTTATCAAACTTGAAATACCATTAGCGTTTACAATATCACGTCTTGCATCCTTCAACTGGGCAGAAAGAGCTTTGAGAGCACCAGCAGCCTCTGCCCGAACTGAGACTTCGTTTCCAGGTTGCAAAAGTTTAAGAAGCTGTTTAGTAGCTCCAGCTTGCAAAACCTGGGGACAAATGGACTCTTCTGCTAACATCATACTGGCTAGAAGAAAACATGCATTTGCTTGAGCAATAGAATGCCCATTTGTTAGTAATTTTACTAGGATATCCACACCTCCTGCTCCTATTGTTGCCGGCCAAAACCCCTCTGTATTGCTACAAAGATTCTTCAATGCTCCTGTAAGAAGGCCATCCACAGATTTCCCAATCTTAAGGCCTGGTCGGAGCTGCTCCCAGACCATGGGAACAACACCTTCAGTTGAGAAAATTTTTGAACCAACATTATCCTTTGCAGCACCTTGGGAGACTGCATGTATTGCTTTTGCTGCAGCCAGTTGAGCTTCTGTTGAACCAGACTTGAGAAGACCAAGCAAAGGTGGGATGCACCCTCCAAGCAACACTTTGACCCTTAATTCCTCTTCTTTACAGAGAGATCCTAAAACTGTAGCTGCATGAATTTTCACTCCAAGAGATCCAGATCTGAGGAGAGAGACCAATATAGGCACTGCTTGAGAATGGGCACCAACAGCACTAAAAGCATTTTCACGTGTATTGATCAGATCCAATAATTGCTTCAAGGAACTTTCCTTTTCTTGCACTGTTGATGTAGTCTTTCGCAACTGTTCAATGCATTGGGCAACACTAGCCAGCGTCCCATCTGGATCTTCCATGTTATTGCGATCCCTGCCACCAAATGGGAAGTTTGAAAGACTCAGTCCTCTACAAATCCAAAATCCTAGATTTATGTGAGCATTTAGTTTGTCCTGTGAGCATTTACTTGTAGTGAATTGAAACAATTTATAATAATTGCTAACATACAGTATGGTTAAATCAGGGAATAACAGGTACTTTATTCTCAGACAATCAAAAGGTGCTAGTAACACAGAAGCAGATTTCTAACAGAAATGGCTACACAATACATGGTTTTGTCAATGTTTGCATCACAACCAAGCTGCTACAGATGGCTCCAAATAAAATATCTTTTGTTGTTAAATACCTTGATTCCGTCAACAATTTTTTGCTGCGCACAAACACCATTTAATTTGATGATAAAATATTAAACCATACAGAAAACTGAATATAATATATAACAGAAGTCCAAGGTATGAAAGAAGGGGAAGAGGAAGAACAAGATGACTGAAAAAGTTGTCTTTCACAAATGGATTGACACAAATATTAGTGTTTGCTAAGATAATGTTTCCAAAGTCTGAACAAAATGGGAGGTAACATGAACTAAGCAAGGGAGGGTGAAATGAACTAATAATTGTAAACAATGAAGATGCTGGAGACTAGTAAAAGCAGGAGAATAAGCAAGGATTTGCAATATATTCTTTCTGAATAGGGCAAATAAAAAGAGTTTGACACGGCTATATCTTGTCTTTGTGCATTTCAAAAGAATGTAAAGCTACACGAAAAGTAGAATGCATAAGACTCCCCATATGTATGAAATAGACTATTAGAAATACAAAGAGAGAAATTGGAATTGAAACTTTTATATTTATATTAATGTCCACTAGAGACCAAACAAGGTCAAAGGGACTACAGAGAGTAAGTACAGTTGAAATCTGGATTACAAAATTAATTAGCATTTTGCATAAAAGAACACCGCCCCCCAACCAAAAAAAAGGATTCAATGCCATTAAACCACAAATTGGAAAAAATCACTAGCATTTGCATGATAAAAGGATAAAAACACTCAAAATATGAAACAGAACACAATAAACAATATAAAACAGTCAGAAATAGTTGACAAGACTTAAAAAACAAAATTGAAAATTTCTCCTTGAAAGTTGAAAGTTGAAACAAACAAAAGGTGCTTTAACCATAGTAGCCAAATAAGGTCAAGTAAGAAAAAAATAGACTGAACTTCTGGAACTTCGTTTCTTCGAATAATTTGTTCACTACATTTATTCCAGCAGAAATGGGATGGTCCTGTGACCTGTAGTTAATGGCATTGAGTTATTGGCCAGTGGCTTCATGCATGTTTTAACCTATTTCAAATTTATTATCAAAACCAATAAATACACTAAAATCTGACTTCTAATTTCTTAACCAAAGCAGATTCATTTTTTTTCATTGCAAATGTTCAATGACCTAGAACTTAGAAGCTGCCAAAATCTCAGGTTGGCGCTTTGCTCCAACCCTCATTTATATAATCAGTGATCATGAATATGATTCATGTGTATGATAGTGCTAGCATACTTATACTAGATACAAATCTGAAGTTTTGTAAATTTTAACCTATAATGAATCATTGAATAGTATACTTATAGCTTCAAAGCTGTCTTTCTTTTCTGGGCGAAATGAACCTCTTTTCCAAATTGATGATATTATGCTTTTGAATTTCCAGCACAATGCCACTATGGTTTTAACCATTACCAATCCCATCAAAAGGATCATTTCGTTTTTCAAACGACTTCCATAGTCTTAAAATTCTTTGAGTTTGAAAATTTTCCTCGGGACTGACAACATTTGATGCTAACTGTTTTAATCCAACCTGGGGATAATTAACCAAACCATAACGATGGAATCTGGATCAATTAGCATTAAATGCATGCCATCTTTCTTGAAATCACTTCTTAAGTGACCTAAATGGGGCTTCAAGTAGCAATCTTAGCTCCAGCTAATGTGTCACATCCTGTGAAACTTATGCTGCAATTTATAACATGAAGTCTTGGGCCACATGGGACACAGCATTAGAAAGTTATGGCCATATGATATGATGAAATTGAGCAAGAAAAGTTTTCGAGGATGTTTTTACACGAGCTTATGATATCTTTTGGTAGGCACAATCAGCTTGTAGAGGACAACTTGAAGGGGAATATCTAGTTGTATTTGATGAGAGCACTCAATGGTAATAAATGACAACCTGTAAGTCATTACAGAACACCCACAGTCATTATGATTTTCAAGGAAGAACGAATTCTTCTTCTATCTTCTCCTTAACGTCTATAGGAAGAGCATCATCAGATTAGAAGGCAAAATCCTCGTCAAGTTGAGTAAGTGACACTTCAGTACAACTTCTTCAACTTTATAGTTTACTTCTATGACATCTTGGATGTAAACATAATCAGACTCATCCAGTAAAGAGTGATGGCTGGTTTTAGAACTGTCCTTTCTATTTTTATCCTTTCAGATATTTAATTAAGATTTCAAAAGAGATTACTCGATATTTTGAATTTAGCATAAGTGATTGTATATACATTTCATATATGTTTACGGTTGATGTATATGTTGTGAATATGCTCTCATGACAAAATGATTGTTAATGGTCTCCTTGAAAGTGAATAGGCTTTCATGACAAAATGATCGTTCACGACCTTGTTGAGGTTTTAAGATCATGAAACCTCAACAAGAAACAACTGTAAACTTAGAACCCCAAATTAACCATAAAGTTGTGGGGAGAAAAAGGACCATAGAGGACAACATGCCTTTTTTGGGAACCTCGTTGTTGAACTATAGTACTTATAAAATAAAAAATACAAGCATTACTTGATTGTGTTTTATACCACTTGATATCCTTTGACGAGTTTATATCCTGCACAATAAGAGTTGTTGGGACCCACCTTGAGCCCTGTTATCAAAGAAGCAACAAAGCATGTATTCTTGACACTCCTTGCCCTCCAAACAGGAGTTGAACAAGGTGATAGGAGAGGGAATTTATAGACAATACATACAAGTCACTTGGATTGCCCCTCCCAAGGACCTCAACCCTAAGATGGCTTTCTATTTTGAGAACTTTATGCATTTTAAGGATGGATCTATTATCATACCCAAGTATACTGAAAAACACTAGACGCATAGCCTCAAGATTCCCTTGAGGGCAATTCAGAGTTTGTTCACGTCAGCTCCAGGTTGAGAGGGACCACCAAATGTCGAGGTCTTAGAGGATTTGTCAAAGTTGTCACCTACAAGGCACCGAGTCAAAGGACCATCTTATCTTCCAGTCCCCGATATACTAAGAGATCAAGGGAAGGTCCCATTACCTTTGCAAAGAGTCAAGGGGATCCGTTACTACTTTCTTTAGCTACCTAGACCACAAATGTCTAGCATTTTTTTTGAGGGAGGTACTAAACCTCATGTAATGGATTTTATAGGTCCATCCAAGACAACCTTGTTAGATTGATCACTTATTTCTTCCCCTTGATCTTGATAGTCGAGGGCCATAAGCGGCATGCAAAATCCTCCGTCGCATCAACTTCTAGATTAGTGAGACCCTACATCTCCTCTAGGCCTCCAACCAAAGAATTGGTTCCCACTAGGGCTTCTTTGAGGCTTTTCTCACAACACACCTCTCAACTCATCCCATCAAGTCAACATACATCCTTGTTCTATGAGACTCACCCCTCATAGAGTACTACCCACCAATGTTTCAATGCCAAATCCTCTATGATCACTTCGAGTGTTAGGGGAGTTTCAATAGAAGGCAGGCATCCACCTAGGATCTCATATCTAGCCCCCTAGGTCTTCTCTGAATTCTTCAAATAACATTGTCAAGCTTCACATCAATCCCTTCTCAACAACCAATGGTGACATGGATTCCCATTCTCCTTCCAACCTTACTTGTATCTCCATCTATGATGTGGATTTGAGGTAGGGCCTCATTTTATATCTATCCCTGTTAGAATATTAGGGTAAGTTGAAAACAGCAGTCTCTTTTTACTTTAAAACAAAAACACCTTAGATCTGAAGCATAGACAGCATATATAAATAGGTCTATAGAAAGCAGTGACAGTAGAAGAATTAATAAATCTCAGATCTTAAAACTGTATAAGCAGATTAAACAATGTTCATTCAATGCTATAGTAAACTCAATCTATAAGCAACAAAGTCAGATCTCAAACAGTGATATGAAAAACCCTTTAAATGTATAACAGTAGAGATCTCTAACAGTAGATCTACAGCAGATCTCTAAATTGAATCTAAACAGTAATACAAAGACTTATCCAAGTGTAACTGCAGATCTTATATAACAGCAGATTGAATCCAATTTAACAGTAAGCTCAAATCTAGGTCTAGAAAAATCAAGTAGAAAACATACCTGTCAATAGCCTTACCTCTGAAGATGATACACAGCCACAATAGAGATAAGTCTGGGTGTTATGCTCAGTTAAAGGTTCAGTTCTTGATCTATCAGAGATCTTTATACCAAAAGTTGAAGGAATATTTCATACCACCACAGTTAGGGTTACTGGAACCAAAACAACAAAACCAAACCCTAACAGAAAACCCCACGGCTGAGATGAGCACGGTACACACAGCAGAAGATATGGCGGCACCCTCAGCAAATGATGTTGAAGCCAATCACTCAATAGATTCAAGGCCGCGGCACTCCTCAACACACATAAAACTGTTGCAGCATACTACAGTGAACATAAAGAGGATGCGGCAGTCATGAATGTGAACAGCAGCTGCAAGGAGATACCCGCGGCAGCAACTAGGGAGCACAGGAAACCAATGAGGAGGCTGCGGCAGGCTAGCAAGAAGACACTACCCCAAAACAAACGGACTGCTCCACTCCTCTCACAAATCAACAGCAGAACTGAGGCCGCGAGCTGAGCATCTCCACGATATCACAATAGAAGAAGGTAAGATGTGTTAGAGTAGGAGTAGGGGAGGGTCCTTTATATAGTAGTTAGGGTAAGGGTTAGGGCTAGATTAGGGCGCGCTAGGGCAAGTAGGGGTAAGTTTAAATTATCATATATGTCACATGTTTAAATTAAAAATTTAAGCATGTGACAAGATTCATAACCCAAAAAGTAAAACAAAGGCCCACAATCAATAAGACACAGCCCACAACCAATAAGGTAAAGCCCACAACCAATAAGGACCCCAGAACAATCAACCAAGGGCAAGAGAGGGTTAACAGGGTGGCATTACTCATTCCTTCAAGTCACATGGTGAACCTATTACTTTATCATCACTGCATATGGGACTTTATCCCTCTTGTGGTTATGTCCTTCTTCAAGGAAGGTCATGTGCCATCAAGTTTTACACCAAGGTCAGAGACCAAGGATCAACCCATGCCCCAGGCATGAGC
>SNQJ01S0024566.1:0-11296 GCA_010110895.2 Picea sitchensis | reverse complement strand
AAAAAAATGAATATTTTTGTATTTTTTTCCTCCTTGCGACATTTTCCGATATTTACCGATATTTTCCCCGATATTTACGATATTTTCATTTTCGGACCCTCGGCGATATTTTGCCGTTGCCGATGTTGGTAACACTGGTTTTTATTATTTTCCATAGCTAGGGTTTTGGAGAGCTAGCAGTTTGTACTAGCCTTGAGAGAAGGCTATGGTATGTAAATGAACTTCATCTTAAGCATATTAATGAAGTTTTCAGCTGTCCAAAACTAGTGCAATTTCCAGATTTGATTTTCAGCCATATATGTTCTTCATGTATTGTTATTTACAGCGGTCTGATGATTTGACATGAGTAAAAGGGCAATTTCTTGAGTGATTTGAAATCATCATTGAAGAATTTAAGGGCTGTTTTTCTAATGCTATAACTGCTGTAAAAGTGAATTTTCAGATCTGGTTTATGTGTGATAAGTTTCCCTAGATGGCTGAAACGTGTCTAGATGGTTTGGTATCCTTCTTCCTTGGATTGCCTAGAAAATTGGGCTGTTAGGAAGTGAAATATTGTTCTCTTTCCACTGCTGTTTTATTCTATATTTCACAACATCCCTAAGGCCGAAAATTCACAGGGTTAAGATCCAGGAAACCTCTAAGGTTAGAGGTGAAATTCTGTTTTGCATTAATTGCCATTTGCCCAAAAATTTCAACGACACATAACAACTTACTAGACATTACTTGATAGATCAGTAGTGGCCCTTAACCTCACCACCAGATGAAATGACTTTAGAGCTATGGCCAACAGACAGTAAATCAGCAGAAGCTTAGAATCCTATAGCAAGGCCTTGAAATCATCCAAATGCAAATGAGCACGAAGTTTTCAAGACTTGGTGAAACAATCAGAATTGTGTGACAGTTACAACAGGATGAACCTAAACAATGAGATGAAGGTATACCGGTAGCGTAATATGTATATACTATATACTAAAACGACTCCAAAAACATTTTGGAAATAAAGGTGAAGCTCCAAATGCCTAGAAAGTATGAATTAAACTCTTACCTTAATCCAGTCTTCCCCATTGAACGAGGAGTAGGAGGCTCTGAATCCTGAGACTTTGAGCTAGGCAGTGTCTGTTGCCTCTCCTGTAATGAAAACGGGCAATACATTATTAAAGACTAAATAGAAACTCTTGCACTTCATTATAACCAATTCTATGTTGCTGCCACTGATTCAAAATTATCTCAGTAGGTGGAGCAAAAGCATATCAAGCCATTCCTTAAGCAGAAGCCTTGCACAACCAAAAATCTGCTGAATATAAGAAGATCGTGCTATAACGTAAGCAAAACAACACAGCCCCCAGTTTAACATGGATAGGAACCACAAAGAAATGATTCATCAGGACAAAAAACTGAACCTTCTAAAGAATAAGATGCAAACAGACTTATAGTACATGCACTATGATGGAGTTCAAAAAAGGAAACAAATAGCCACTGAATACAATTCCTCTTCCACTCTCTTTCATATAGGTGCACTTCTGTTATCAGCAGGCTAAATGAATCCAACACTGAGAGAAAATATGTAGATTAGTAAAAGAAGGCACCATTGGCAGATCTGTGCCTCAATATTTCCCTTTCCTTTTCAACATTTGACTGTTTCAGGTGAACTGGCTAGTCTGCCTCAAGAATTGAGGGACACCATACAGAAAGCTAACCTAATATGTTGCTTTATGATATAATATAATCTGCAATCTTCCAGCTCATTATATTGAATGTTTACTGACAGCATATAAAAATAAAATGAAGACTATAAAAGATAAATAGAAGTGTATTGGATCATGACATTATGATAAGGAATTTAGAATCAGACAAGACATAGAGATTTAGGGATGAAAAATTGATGTTTTACTATTCATCTGAAACATGTTTTATTATACTACTGTGATCAGTTGACAGTGCATAACTGTCACTCGGCTAACTAATCTCTAACTAACCACAAACTAATGCTTTATTAGTGTCCCTTAACCTTAATAACAAATACTCAATAGTTTGAAGCATACTGCTGGTTTCAGCAAGCTTTTCTCCATTCATAAATATGACATATAGATGCAAAATGTCACTAAAAGAAGTTATAAAGTCCACAAAAGACCAGAATCAACAAATGGGACTGGTGTGTGCATGAATCTCAAGAATGCAAAAATAATAGAGTGCAGACCAGTTCCTCCCAAAGTACAACCACAATCAGTATTGTATAGATAAAAGTTATTACCAATAGGATAATAGCCCAATACAACTACTAGCCTATATTGAGGGACAAGCGATGAGTGTTGTTTGGGGCTAAATGTACAGATCTACGCACAGAAAGACTTAACAAGGAACCTCCTGACAGAAATCCAACTCCACCTGCCTGGAGACATTAATGTGAAATAGTTATATATCTAAACCTACTGAATGCCTGTTTTACATGCTTTCCCCTACCAATCACTGTAAATGGGTAAGACATCTCTGCTAGGGTGAGGACATTTCCCCTAGAAGTTGCTGGATCACCTTAATACTAAGAGGTACCGTAGAGGTTTTTGTTCAATGTATGCTCCTAACAATCCAGCGGGAAGAATGCAGCTTAAGGTCGGATGTCACAGTCCCTCCCAATCACAGACTGGATAATTGAGGGAGATTTTAACATTGTAGACTAGTAAGGGGGCAGGATCATAGGTCAGCTGACTATGCTGGGAGAAACAGAGAAGTAGACTTGGGGTGAGTGAAAATCAACAACAAGAGTATTGTGCTACAATATAATGACTAATGTGAACTTTATGTAATAAAGAAAGTCTAAATCAATGGTAAAACTAAAAATGTAACTTAGGCTACAGTCATGTAAATAGGTAGTTACATAGTTAGAGATTTGTGTAATAAAGAAAGTCTAAATCAATGGTAAAACTAAAAAAGGTAACTTCGGCTTTAAGTCATGTAAATAGGTAATTACATAGAGATTTAGACAAGCTCTCGTACCTTTAGGGAGTTAAGTCCGTTAAGTCTGAATGGTGTATATATTACCTCTTCTATAATGAATCACATTGCCTATCGTGCACCATTCTCTCTCGTTGTTATTAATGTAATTTATCATGATATCAGAGCCATTTTGACACCTTGGAGCCTATGAAGACGGAGACTACAGAGGGCGAATGTGTTATTAATTTGGTGAGAAGGGAGAAGAACTGAGCCAAGACTGGAAAATCTGATAAAAGAGCACAGAATAAAGTCTGTAAGTGAAGTTCAATTTTTTTTATTTAAGGGTATATATAGAGAAGGGGGAACATTTACATCTTTTTCAAAAGGAAAGATATAACTAGTTGCCATTCTGTGAACTCGATATTTTGAAGCCATCGGAGAAGGGTTTGTCAAGAGACGCCGTGAGATTCTGCTCGTGGAATCGCTAATAGCAGGAGCCCGAAGCCACACAGAGAGAGAGAAAACCAATATTATTGTGTCAATTGTTCTGAGGAGTGAAGGAAAAGAGAAGTATGTCAAGCCTCATGTAAAGGTTTGCTATCAGGGAAGTCAACTGTGGATGAGAAAACTGACCTGTCTCTCTATCCAAAACATTGATACAAAACCAGTGCAATGCCACAGAGAAGAGAATATCGTATTACCATGGACATGAAAGACATGGCAAGAATCCGTCCCAGGAAGAGTCCATATTACTGTGGAGATAAAAGACACAGAAAGAATCTGTCCCGAGAAGAGTCCATATTATCATGGAGAAGAAAGACACAGCAAGAATCCATCCCAAGAAGAATCTGTGAGAAAACCCGTTCCAAGAAGAATCCATGAATCTGTCAGAAAATCCATCCCAAGCGAAGAAAAAAAGACAAGACTCCATTCCGTGCCTAACCCACATAGTGGGTAAAAGAACCATATTTAGTGAGAGAATCCATCTGCGAGAGTAGGTAAAAGAAGTATCTCATACAGAGGTGATTTTTATTTTTTATTTTAAAGTGCTTCATATATTACCTCAAGGAACAACTAAGTACAACAAAATGCAAGACAGTTACATCATACAGAGAACATGGGAACCAGGAGTGAAGTCTTCTTTGAATTCTCCAAATTGATCCATAACAGAGTAGACAGTCGCTACCTATCCCTCATATTAACAAGAATGAATGCGGATCACCTTCTGTTTTCAAAGGCTTACTTGAGGACTTCAAACATCCTATTGCCTAGTACCAGTAAAGCATTCTCGAAAACCTTCGAGTGTCCCCAACTCCCACCAATATAATATTTCTCTGATCTCATTACAACGCCCTAAATAGATAGGAAGATTTTGTGTTTTATGTTGGTCAAGAACTAAACGGACCTTTGAGCAAACAATAAAGAACGGTACAAGTATGAAACTGTGAACCCGTGTTTAAATTAGAATAGAAGCACAGGGCCCAAGCCTACACTAATGTTCTCCAGACACTCACACAGATATATGTTATCCTTGCTGAGAATGAAACAATGCCCTGAAAATTTTGCAGGCAGTCACAAGACATGCTTGAAACTATGTCTCCCCTAAAACTGCTCTTACTTGATAACAAGCTATAACGATTTAATCTAATGGTTTTTGGCGGATCCTGTAATAGCACAATTTAAATGAATACACACACACACACATATATATATATATCGGACCTGCTAACCTTGAACAATTTAATGCATACAAGAACAAAGGAGTAAAATAAAGTGAAGGTAATGCTTGCCATGATATGGAAAAAGCGTGCTCCTTTATTTCAATGCACAAAGGAAGTTATAGGCAAAACAAGCACCAGATATAACTAGATGTTATGAGATAATACAGTTGAACAGAGAACAAATAGGAGCTAGGAAACAATACCATGCCATTTGTTGTGGCTCCATTGCCATTGCCACTGCCAGACCTCCAAGCCACTGCAGCCGCCAGCTTTGCTGTCTCTTCTTACACCCTTATAAAGAAGTGTACACAAATTGTGCCTCAAAAACTGTCTATGAAACAGCCGTGGCCTTCTTCGACTTTAATTGCTACCTAAAGGTTAATCCAAATACCGCCACACCAGATCCAACAAGATACCCTCCAAGTTCTGTCTGATCTCTCTTGCACACTGTTATTTCTTCCTGCAGGCTCAAATCCAGAAGAAAATCAGGCTAAAAAAGTAATAAAAGGGGCACTCCAAACACTTTTAATATGTGGATCTGGATCTTAGTATTTCACAGTTAATTAACTGCCACTGCACATTGATCTTCGATAGTTCCTTAGAATTATTCCTCCAAATGAAAAATAAGTAAAGAATCAAATTTTCAGCTTTTAACAATAAATCTCGATATGCGTAACTTTTAAACCATTACTCAGACAGTTTTCTCGGCAAAATTTAACAGCGAACAGGAGGAAAATGAAAAGATACACCAAAATGCAAGCCAAAAACGAGGAAGAAGCCGAAAAATCAGGGTCACGCGCTTTCCACGCTAGGTTTCCTAATTCAAGTAGTCAAAAGACAGCTGCAAAATGCGGATCTTAACAGCAAACAAAGACAGCAAGGTCTCTACCGTTTTCCTATTGAAAATCCAGTAAAAGCATGTCAAAAGTCTACTCTTACTACCGACGAATTGATCGCCTTAAATTTCTCTGATAATTAAAGAAATTTTACAGAGAATGACCAAAAATTTTAACCAGGAACTGGAAAGTGCTAAGTCAATGGTTTTGAAAGATTTAAAGACTTCAACATTTGGAAATTCACACTGCGAATCGGATGAAAGTTTCATCAAGAAATAGCAAAGATGTGATGAAAGCTTCAGCAAGAAATAGCAAAGATGTGAATTTCAGCTAGCAATAGAAAAAAGGTGTGAGATTTCGAGTTTCTGACACTAAAAATTTGTAATTTGAACAGCAATTTAACTGTTCCTTTTCTTTTCATGGACCTTCACGAAACACAGAGACCTTAACATTCCATTCTCCAAAACCCATCAAATTTCAAAGAAAAAAAATCGGATCGAAGCCATCTCAATCCTCAACATCTGAATCTGTAGAATGCAACTCCACTACGCAAAATGCACGCAAAAAGAAATCTGCAAAGAAAGAAGCGGAGAAAATTTTCACCTCTGCCGCTGCAAAATGTACGAGAACGTAGCTCAGAATCCCGCAAAACTGACCCGTTCTCCTCTGCGGATGTCCTTGCATGCAATTTTCAGGACTTGCGGTCGATTTGCGCAATGACCGCAGATTTAAACTGAAAACATGGTCCGAAACCACGAGAAAATGAATGAGCTTAGTACACTGAAAGAAAAAGCTTCTGGCTAATGTATTCAACGTGTCATCGAGGACGACCGGTTCCGACTGTCTCGGCAGGTAACCCCTAATTATAGCTTCTTTGATTAAGTGCAATCGAAACTCCTATAATTTTTAATATAATAATCAATTTAATAGATGAGATCTTTTTGTTTCGGTCGTTGAAGTCTCTTTGTATTATAGGTGGTTCATTGGAAATTGTCTATAAAATCACGCTTGTCCCCCTCACCAATATATCAGAATGTGATGCGACACCTATCCACAGTTGTCTAATGATTTCTTCTTTTCCACATGGCCCAACTCAACTAAACTTTAATTATAAACCCCTCTCCGATCAAGTTACAACATTGTTCAACGAGATTCCATACATTTACAACTCCACGTTCTCTATACTGGCACAGCAGCACACACAGCATTTTGGTGAATTGAAATGTACTGATGCATTCAAAAATATAAGGAAGTTATGAAGAGTAAATCACATTCATTGATTTGGGAGGACGACTAAGAATATTCTAACATTTTCAATTGTTAGCCATCAGATTAGTTCAATTGTTAGTCATAAATTGTTTTTACGAGATAATACCTTCCTAAATAATACCTTCCTAAATGTAAAGTAAATTATTATTTATATTTTTAATTAATTATTTATAAAAGGAAATTTTTCAATTTTTTTTCAATATTCAATTAAAATATGAAATATTATAAAATGTCAAATTTGAAAAGATTATTAATATTTAAGATGTTTAAAAAACTTTTAAAGAGTTTATATGAAGAAATTTTAATAAGCAAAATTATTAATAATGTTACATTATTTCTTCTTATATTTTTTAATAATTTTTATGGATATATTTATTGTAGTTATTAATAGAGTTCGATAGAAGCATTCATTGAAATATTGAAATGGTTAAATTAATTTTTTTAGGTCAATATAATGGTTAACCATTGTTGATAAGCCTTTCCATGACTATGGGGTTCACTATTTTGTCACTTGGGTGATTGTGTGATTATACAAGACACTGCCACATGCTTATGCTTAGAATATTGTCTGTAATGGAAAGTTATATTTTTATAATTTAGTGATTGGTCTAAACTGTGTCCTCGATTTACAACACAATTTGATTGGGAAGGCCTTTACTTAACCTAGCTTAGATTTATCTTAACCTCGAATGTATCAAGAATAAAGAGGGATCAAATCTTTGGAGATGAAAACAATTTTTGCAGTACAAAAATTTGTGAAAGGGTTTGCATCTTGAGAGATTTTATCCATCTCGATGTCTAACAGATCCAGAGATGAAATGGATCTAAGTTGGTTATTATTGAAATATATTATTTCTTAAATGTGAAATTTCAATGTGACATAAGTGTTACACTCATTCGTGATGCATCTCCCCCACACTAAGATGTATAATGTGTTTCTCCACACAATGAAAATCAATGTGGCATTGGTGTTACTGTCACCTCCTCCCTACTCTAGTTGTAGAATTCTCCCTACTCTAGTTGTAGAATGCACCTTTAAATGTAATGAGGGTAAATACACCTCTTGACATTCGTATTGGAAACCAAGTCACTAGTGTTTGGAGACATGTAATACACTTACAACATTGTTGATGGCTTGAAGAGAAGTATCACTCCAATGTTCTAAAAGGAGGGTAGGCAATCTTACTCATATTAGGATCTTTGTCAAGGTTTCCATCTTACTCATATTAGGATCTTTGTCAAGGTTTCCATGCAAGGGCTAAAACTCAAATGCCATCACTTCATAAAAAGGCTAAAGTTGTTCAAATTTCTTTGCCAACTATATGCGCTTTGTTTAATTCAAAGATAAAAATAAGAATTAAAAATCATTTCCAATCGAGTGGATTACCATGGCATTCGCTAGGAAGGAATCCAACACTACATTCTAATATCCATAATCATAATTTTTTAAACAACAACCCTAATGCAATAATTCTGCAAACATATCGTAAAATAAAAATTAAAAATCATTTCCAATCAAATGGATTACTATGGCATTCACTAGGAAGGAATTCGACAATGTAATATCCATTATTATAACTTTTTAAACAACAACCCTAATGCAATAAATTTGCAAACATATCATCTATTAGACTAAACTCTTCTTCCACCTTCATACATGTTGAATTAAATTTCAAAATCTATTAGATAAAACTCTTCTTCCACCTTCATATATATTAAATTAAATTTCAAAATTTATTAGAAAAAACTCTTTTTAAAAAACACATTAATACAATAAATTTACAAACATATCATCTACCACCTTCATATGTGTTGAATTAAATTTCAAAATCAATGATATTGTTAACATCTTTACACATAAGAAAGAATTAACAACAATTCTTCATCATTTGGTTAAAGTAAAAGTAACGTCTGAATATAGAAGAAAGAATTAACAGTAATCTTCATACTTTGGTTAAATGTAAAATAAAGTCTTCACACATTTAAAAAAATAAAAAATTAACAACAATATTCATTCTTTAATTAAAATTAAAATTATTCTTAACGAAAAAATTATATCTCAAAAAAATTTATTTACATTTTTTTTTTTAATAAATTTATCGAAAATAGAACTCGAATTACTTTATTTTATTCAAACTATTTAAGTTTTATCATTCTTTATACTTAATAAATATGTATTTAAATAAATTATATTTTGATCATCCCAATGTTGAGCAACTCTAAGATCGCTATAAATCTAACAAATTTAAGGTTAATATAAAAATNTTTATTTTATTCAAACTATTTAAGTTTTATCATTCTTTATACTTAATAAATATGTATTTAAATAAATTATATTTTGATCATCCCAATGTTGAGCAACTCTAAGATCGCTATAAATCTAACAAATTTAAGGTTAATATAAAAATCTATATTGAATTTTAGGAGTATTGTCTTAATAAGAAAATTAAGAAAAGTAAACTCAGTTTTTCTTTTTATTGTAAACACCTATCAAACCTGGTTGTAAAGCAATGACCTCAAGCATTTACTTTACGGGTAGAGGTAGCATTTAAAACTAGAACATAGGGTCGAGGGTCGCTTTCGATTTGATGTGTGGACCCATTGAATAAATTGAATGTAACGACTTTAATTTTTTTTTAATAAGGGATTGGGGAATAATTAGGTCTGTAGATCCTATCAAGCCAATTTTCAATGATTTGAATAATAAGTCCACACAAAATTGAAGCAAATATATATATGCAATTGTAGCCCTCCCATTGGCTACACATAGCACTTATATTGTTTGGAAACATTATTAATTCACCAATTATTTTACTAGTATTAGTGTAGATCATATAGCAATGGAATAGGTTTATCTTTTCTATTGTGTCTCTAAAGTAATTGAGTTGTATTTGAATAATAATATGTGATGCAATAAAGTGAGTTTGGGTTCATAATGAATTTTTTTGGTATAAATAAATATTGGGAAAAAACAAAATTTTAACTTATTGTTCAACGACTCCCCACCGACAACTCAAAGAAAGCATGGGTTTTATGAGAGTAAGAAAAAGGTAAATGAGTTTGTATGCCACGTGTCTTGTTAGTTTAGGGTAATGTGTGATGGGTGCAATCAGTGCTTTTCATCATCCTTGAATTCTAGCTCCTCATGAGCTTATAATCACTTCACTGGAGTTGCTTGTAACATAATGTGCAGTAGCTACTTTATGCCAACCTCTCATGCAAAAGTTTGTGAAAGGATAAGTGTTTGTAATTTGTATTGTCTTTTTAGCATATACCACGGTTATAAGTATAAGTATGAATTGATATTCTTTTTAGAAGAATAAATAGGATGTGCACATGGCATCTCATGCAATTTTTTTATTTATTTATTTTTAATTTTTTTTATTAATAATATAATATAAGTGCATTCATTTTCATGTTTGTTGGGTTGTGATTTAGTTATGGTCAATAAGAGTTGTTGATGTTGATATGTAAATTGTAGTGGGTATTTAATTGGAACAATTTGTTGTAACAAATTTTATAAGTTTTTGTAAAATTTTTGTTATGTAATGTTTATATATTGTTAAAATTTAATTTTACAAGCTTGTCAATCAAAATATTAAGATAGTTGAGAATGAGACAAAAAAAGCTAAAACAAATACGACACCTTCCACATAATGAACATGAGATGTATCGTTAGAAATTTGATGTGGGAAAACCCAATAAAAAGGTGAGGATTGTGCATTTTTATTTTCTTGTCAAATATGAAATGCAAATACAAAGAAAGATGAACTCACTATGGAGTTAACATAGACACTATGGCCTATATGGTTGTTGGATTACTGAGAGGGGGGGTGAATCAGTAATAGAACAATTTAATATTTTTTAACCATATAATACAAGTGTTATATCAATGTAGCATTATCATCCAATAACTGCAGAGTAAAGAAGCAATGAACAAATGAACAATCATACACATACACAGTATACCAGTGTTTTACATGGAAACCCAAAGCGGGAGAAAACCACTGAATGTTTTTTCTTATATATCTTGAAGAATTACATTCATTGGAAGTACCAACTTCCTTTGTTTTCCAGCTGCAACTGAAAGGAGACTCCAACCCCCTTGTTTCTCAGGCTACAACCTGAAGGAAACTCCAACTCCCCTATTCTCTGGCTACAACCCCCTATGTTCTCCGGCTACAACCGGAAGGCGACTACAACCATCTGTCCTTGCCCCGTTCGACCACCCTGAAGTAGAAGTAGAATAATGGAACCATTGTCACACTATCACTGTGAGATATACCATTGTAAACCTGAACCATGCATCAACTTGTACTTCAACCTGTAATCAACATGCACCATAAACAAGTGCATCAACCATGCACCAACATGTACCAATAAACTCGAACCATGCATCAACTTGTACCTCAAGCTGTAATCAACCTGTACCATAAACAAGTGCATCAACCATGCACCAACCTGTACCAAACAACCTATAATCAACTTGTACCATAAACAAGTGCATCCAACCATGTACCAAGTATGTACCAAGTATGT
>SNQJ01S0024565.1:150362-204252 GCA_010110895.2 Picea sitchensis | reverse complement strand
GATATATTATTCATTGGATCAATCCCCATTGTGGATTGATCATGTCGGCTATTGTAAAAGGACCAAATCCCCTTTTGCGGATTGGTCATAATATAATTGTAATAGGCAAAAGAAGTCGGCCCCAGAATATATCAAAGAGGCCCCGAAATATAATAAAGGTGGTTATAACCACCCAGGAGAAGAATTCGGCCCTGGCAGTGAAAGGACACTCCCACACGTGCCAGTTTTGTATAAATAACGAGGCTAGCACCTCACTTAGACACACACACTTGTTCATTTGAGAGACAAGTTTCGGAGCTGCAGCTGGAGAAGAGAGAGAGAGAGAGAGAGAGAGAGAGAGAGAGGCGCATCTTTAGCAGAGGAATTTTTGTATTTGTTTGAGTTATCTCTTAGCATTGTATTGGCTATCTATAATAAGGAAGTTTTGTTGGGTTTTCTTCCCCGTGAGGGTTTTCCAGGATAAATGCTGTGTCTCTTATGATTGTGTATTTCTCAGTGATCTTATCTTATGCTGTTGTTATTCATTGAAATGCAAAGAACTATAATAATGACTTAAACATTAACAAAGAGAAATCAGTGGTAACTTCAAAATGGGTATATAAGATCAAACATGCGGCAGACAGAAGCGTGGATAAATACAATGCAAGATTCGTAGCCAAAGGGTTCTCCCAGAAGGAGGGAGAAGATTATGACGAAACCTTTGCTCCGGTGGCTAGATATACTTCCAGCAGAGCTATTATATCTCTTGTCGCTTCCATGGGATGGAACTTACATCAGATGGATGTAAAGACAACTTTCCTCAATGGAGCAATTGAAGAAGAAGTATATATTGAACAACCCCAAGGATTTGAGGTACATTCCAGCGACACTCATGTTTGCAGATTGAAGAAAGCCCTTTATGGACTCAAGCAAGCACCAAGAGCTTGGTATGCCAAAATGGACAGCTATTTAACAAGACTTGGTTTCTCCAAGAGTCATGCAGATCCAAACCTCTATTACAAAGTCGTGGACAATGCACCTGTAATTCTACTACTATATGTTGACGATCTATTCATAACAGGTGAAGAGTCTTTCATCATCCAGTGCAAGAAGGAACTAGCTATTGAATTTGATATGAAAGATCTAGGTCTCATGCATTATTACTTGGGACTAGAAGTATGGCAGAAGCATGGTGAAGTATTCCTTGGACAAGGAAAATACGCAATAAAGATCCTTCAGAAATTTGGAATGATGGATTGTAAGTCCATGGACACTCCGATGAATACAGATATAAGAAAAGTAAAGGATCCAAATTATGATCCAGTAGATCCATCTCTATATCGACAACTAATTGGGTCATTAATGTATATGGTAAATACTCGACCAGACATTTGCTTTGTCGTGAATACACTAAGCCAGTTCCAGGTGGAACCGAGACATGAGCATTGGATAGCTGCAAAGCATGTATTAAGATATATTCATGGAACAATAAACTATGGTTTGAGATATACAGCATCCAGCGATATACAGCTTCATGGATTCACAGACTCAGATTGGGTAGGAAGTGCAGAAGACAGAAAGAGCACCTCAGGCATGTGTTTCAGCTTGGGCTCCGCTATGATATCTTGGGGCAGCAGGAAACAAAAGTCTGTCGCACTCAGCGCAGCAGAAGCAGAGTATATCGCAGCATGTGAAGCATGCACAGAAGCAATTTGGCTAAGGAAGTTAAGCTCCGATCTATTTGATCAGATTCCAGAATCAACCATAATGCATTGTGATAATCAGAGTTGTATAAGATTATCAGAACATCCTGTGTTTCATGAAAGGTCGAAACACATTGAGATCAAATACTACTTTATCCGAGATAAAGTCCAAGAAGGAGAAGTAAAGCTCGAGTACATCCCCACAGATGAGCAGACAGCAGACATCCTAACGAAGCCACTATCTAGAATAAAGTCTGCATATTTCCGAGAGAAGATGGGGATCGTAGAAATAACTCCCTTAGTTGAAAGGGAATAAATGACTCTCCAGGTTGGGAGGGAGCACTGAAAATATTATTGAAGACATTTATTTTCAAGATTGAAAAATAGCCCAGCTTGGGCAGATTATTTCTTGTTCGGAAAGTGGATTGAGATTTTTTACGGACGGTGATTTCTCATTGTGGTTAACATGGGAAATCGGTCCAGATTGTTGATGTATCATAGACAGCGACTTCCCATTGTGGTTAAATGGGGAGTGGTCTAGGGCAGTCTCTCTTCTTGAGGGTTACTCAAGAAGACAGGCCTGCCTCGCCAGACAGCGATTTCTCATTGTGGTTAACATGAGGAATGGTTTGTTTTGGAGGTTGATACAAGACAGTCTTTTCCTCTTGTGGTTAACAAAGGAAATGGTCCGGACAACCATTCCTTAGGGTTTATACATTCTCTCCAAGGTGCACTTTGATTAGTGTAGGAGGAATGGCCCAGGGTGGGGAATGGTCCAGGCTCAGCAATCAGGGACAGGCATTCCTTAGGGTTTATACATTCTCTCCAAGGTGCACTTTGATTAGTGTAGGAAGAATGGCCCAGGGTGAGGAATGGTCCAGGTTCAGAAGACAGGACAGTTATTCTTCTTTGCTTGAGAAGAATAGTCCAGATATCTCATTGTTCTACTCTGAGGGCAGATATTCTTTCATATTTCACAGACGTGAGTGAAAGATTGGCCCAGATGATTCAGTTTATTTTTAACAATATTTTCTGTGCAGGTTGACATCAAATGATTGTTATGGAAACTGCATGTCTCCAGACAGTAGAATTATGCTACTGTGGTGGATATGTTCCACTATTTGTGACTATACGTCATTGATCAAGTACTTGTATGCTACTTGGTGTGGTAGTAAACCACTAGAGTGTAGTTATGTACTACCATGGATAAACACAGTTGTGTTCTATCAATTGATATTGTGCCAGTTGTCATGGAGAATTATTCAGTTGGATAATAATGACGGTGCTCGTGATGCTACCAATTGAATGCTCTATTGTGTTCAAGACCATACCTCCCTAGCTAGGAGGGAGTGTTAATATTAAGGTAGCTTCGGGAGGTATGAACCTTTATTGTGACCATTGACAAGATTAGAATGTTCCGAAAGAAAGCAAAGAAATGAAGGAAACCCTAGACAAGATGTCGGCTAACAATAGATAATTAATATGAATTAATTAGTACCCAGAAGGAGAAGTCGGCCCCAGTAAGTCTGCCAGAATCACTATAAATAGGCGCCAGTCTCTCATTTGACACACTTCTCAGAATTGCAGAGAGCAATTTTTGCGCACTGCAGTCCAGCAGTTTTGTGCGCAAGTCCTGGGGAAGGTGCTGCGCCAGTTTCTGGGTGGGACTATTTGATCAGCTTGGTTACTTCTTGCTTGGTGCATTAGCCTCTCTTGGCTATTGGATTGCTACCAGGATTCTTTTCTCTGTCAAGGTCAACGTGCTCGGAGGGTGGCTTCGGCCTATGGTTGGGTGATGACAAGGGTATTGTCAATGGTAAAATGAGCACAATCTTTCATATTCTAACATCTCCAACCCACTTGATGTGTCCTTGGAGGCACAAGCCTAAGCCCAAACCCACTGTCACCTCGATTTGGACTTCTTTCGTCTAGGCTCACTCCTAGGGAAGCCAAGGGGGTAGACCCTACTTAACTATGTTAAGTTGATTAAGTGATCTAGGAGTTAATTTTAGTTTTTAAGTTAGGGGGACCCAACCCAAATGACAAGCAGTCAATGCAATGCAACCTTTCAATGACAAGAACACCCCTTTTACTTACAAGTTTACAATAAGACCAATGCCTAAAGAAAAATGGAGTTAATGAAAGATACAACAAGTGCAATTAAACAAAATATAAATAATACCAATGAACAAAAGAATTTACTTTACACCAATTTATGAATATTATCTACAAATTGAAATACAATATGAAATAGATATACAATGAGGTAAGAAACTTAAACGATTACACAACTATACCCAAAGAATAAAGAATACTTAAACCCAATTAACAATGAAACATTAATACATCAAATATTCACAAATATGATAGATAACTTGAGATAACTTGAAAAGTAAAGTGCTCAAAAGAGAGATTGCGCAACTTTAGAAGTAAACAACTTTGAAAGCAAATTGCACAACTTGAAAGGTAGACCTACTTTGAAAATGGAAATGCTTGGAAAGTAAAACACATGGTAAGTAAATGACCTTGAATGTAAAATTTGCACAACAAAAATGAAAGATAATTGAACTTGAAAGTGCTAATGGTGTGAAAATGTTGTAGGTTAATTTTAAAAGATTTTAAGTCTCTCTTTAGTTAGGGGGATTTAGATGTGATAGATACAAGCCTAGACTATGTGTCTACCCCTAACTCTTACCCCTTCAACCAAAAGAATTGTTGGGTGCTCAAGAAGAAGGACAAGCAAGGTCCTTCCCTAGCTCCACAGGTCAATCCGAAATGCTTGGGCGCTCAAGCAAGGAGGACACTTAGTGTCGTGAAGCCATCCCCGACTTCCACCCCCTGTAGCCTTTCAAGTCACCCTTTTTGATGGAAAACGTGATACTAGTTGGGTGCCTACTTAGACTAGATATGATTACTTCCAAAACAAATAAGTTACTCCCCTAATTAGTCTAGGTGTGGTTACTTTCCAAAGCAAAATTAAACTAAACTAGTTGAACGATGTTGCATGGATTGGCATAGCCAAATCACTTTGTAAGGTGTAGGCACAAATTTATGAATCAAATAACTTGCAATGAAAATAAAATAAGAGCCTAGCCTCACAACTTTGCCTTAAGGACAAAGGTGGGAAAAATAATGCAAATTAAATGGCTAGACAACCTCACAACAATGACACAAGGAGGAGGACAAGCCTACCGATTTCGTGCCAAGGTGGGTGTGAAAGAATAAAGCATGAACTTGAAACAAAATACACAACTAGGCTAGCCACACAACATTTCCTTAAGGACAAGTGGGGCAAACAAATAGATGCAAAAAGTAAACTAAAAACAGATCTAGCCTTACGATATTGCATGGATTGACATAGTCAAATCACTTTGCAAGGTGTAGGCAAACTAAATTAATTTACAAAACAGAAAAATGATTTTTAGAAAAGAATGCAAGCCCAAGAGACTCTCTTGGGCTGCTTACAAGCTTAAAAAATGATAGAAAGAGAAGGGGTTGATATCCAATCTCAAGGAGGGTTCCTTGAATGCTTTGAGAACTTAAATGAGCAGCACTTCCCCTTTTTTCTGGCGAAAATCTGCAAAAATCAGCAAGCAAAAGCTTGCTGGAAATTGTTGCAAAACACCTGAAAACTTGTGAATTTCTGTTAGCCAACAAAACAGAAATTTAAATATAAAAATCTTAACATGTATATGAATTTTTATGGACTATTTCAGAACAGAAATATGCTTGGAAATGGATGGAAAAGACAAAAATAATATCAGAAAATTATTGGAGGTATCTCTTGGTTGAACAAGCAAGTTTCCAGATCTGAAACTTGCTTCTTCAAACCCTTTGTGACCTGCAAATATGTGAGAACTTGCTACAAAACCAACAGGGAGGTGAGTATGTCCAAGAAATTGTAAAATACTTTCCAACTTCAATAAACTAACTCACTAAAACCAATAGTAATACTACAATAAATTTATCCAAGCAAAATACTTTGCTTGGATCTCCTAGTTTAGGTTGTGGAAGCAAGAAATGCACAAGAAAATAAGGCAACAATATCACCTTACACAATAACCATGAAGAGCATCAAGAAGACGCTCAATGCACCATAGATATCCTCCAAAGATTTTCTATTAATGAGAAAAATCTTGGTGCAAATACTTGCAGCAAGATTTACAAAGAAAGAATGAAAAAAGAGAAAGAGAGGAGTGGGAGAGATTTGGGCAACATAAACTTGCTCTGAGAATAGATTGTAGAAATGAGGAGGGGTAGGTATTATTTTATACTTGGGAGAGAGGAAAGACCCCTCTTGGATGAATTACAAGTCTCACACATCCAAGAGAGATAGACAAAGTCAAGGAAGAGACATTTTTAAGGTTTTGGTATTGAGTTAGGGTTTGAGGGGTGAGATGTGAAGGGGGAAAACACCTTTTGACTTGTCAAACATGAGGTTAGGCTATTGGAAGGGCGAAATTAGGGTTTTAGGCATTTTTTCACTTTAATTTTTTACTTTTCCCTAAGTTCATGAAGAAGGGGGGTGCACTTTTCACTAGGGAGACTCACTTTTGGTTGTTGGCTTGGCATGGGGGGGTCTTTTAAGTGGAAAATTACTTTTCCAACTTAGAAAATACATTAAAAATCATTTTCCCACTCTTTCTCATGACTTTAGACATCTTTACATATTTTTGTTTTTTTAATTTAGCCAATTATTTGCTGACTTTTGACTGACATGGACTCCTCATGGACAATGACCTAGCAAAACTTGTCCAAATGAGTTGAAACTTGATCCAAGGGTGTAGGGGGTCATCTGCCATTTGATTTGAGTATTCACACCCTTATACAAAATCCACAAGGACCAAATTTTTACATTTTACCTCAAAAATAATTAAAATTCCCATGAAATGGAGAATTTTAATAGATTAAAAAAACCTATTAAAACTTAACGAAATTCCGCAAAACTCTAGAAGATGTCTAGCATGGTCATTTACAACATTCCTAGACCTTAGTCACCCCTTGGACTCGATCATTAGAATGTTTTTCACCACTTTGGAGGATTATTGTGAGTGAAAAACTCAAGGATAATTAAAATGGCTTGTTAGGCCAGATTAATTAACTGAGGAAAAAAACACTCAATGAAAGGACTTTCATAATGATAAAGTCCTAGGCAACCAACCTAAAATATGACTCATGCTGACCTATTACATTATTATCCCACGCAGGGGAGCAGACATTCTGATTACATAGAAAGACGTGTCAGGGGCAAAATTGCCCTGCTGAGCCATAAATCTTCAAAATAAGTAGCACCATCACGTACATAGCTTCATGGTACATGACGTTGACCCCTAGCCAAAATAGGTGGTCAACAGGGGGATTCACTCTCGAGTCTCCAGTGTTCGAAGTCAGAAATAGAAATATAGAAAAGCATTTTAGAAAATCTTACAAGGCATGGAAAGAGTTTACATGTGCAGGAATTGCATGTACATATCAAAAAATTGATAAATATAATATGAAGTGAAACTGATGGGGACAAACCACACGTGGACAACTGAGAGAAACCCAGGACGATACAATCAGTCAGCCATTACAAAATTGGTTTTGAAACCTGTTGCTCATTTTAAGACTATGTTTTGATCATTTCTTTTACATTTTGAGGAGCTTTTTTTGTTTCTAAATTGAAAACATAGATTCTAGTTTCTAAAACTCTACATAATGTATAGAAATTGGCAGAAATTTTTTTTTTTCCTTAAAAAATTTGAAAATATTCCCCTTTAAGTGTTTCGTACGGGTGTTGTGTAGAATCGGTTGGAACCGGCCAAAAATAGTGTGGTACCGCCAGTCCGACCGGTTTTTCCGAACCAGGCCGGTTCTGATAACACTGGTCAAATCTAGTTCAGATCTGGGGTTTACAGTAACAGATCTATTAGATCTGAAGTCCAATAGTTGGGTTTTATTGGTGCTTGAAGGACTACACATGTTTACGGCAGTTTGTTTAGATCTAGGAAGATGACAGCAGCAAGTCTTAGGTTTGAGGATAGATTGGATGGAGCCTCAAAATTCCTGCCCTAGAAAGCAAGGGCTACTTTGCTTTTAAAGGAAAATGATTTTTCGGAGATTGTTGACAAAGTACTTCCTTCACCGACAGATCCACAGGAATTGGCCGCTCACAAGAAGAAGGAGAGCAAAGCAATGCGGTTGATCTTGGATGTAGTGAAGGATCATTTGATTCCTCACTTGTCCGAGAAGAAGACGACCAAGGAGATGTTCGACACCCTGGTAAGTCTCCACCAAAGTGAGAACATAAACAAGAAGATGGTATTGAGGAATATGCTTAGTTCCACGCAGATGTCCAGATCAAACTAAGTTACTAGTTACCTCATGAAGATCACCCAAATCATGATCATCTTGCAGCAGTCGGGGAGAAGGTCACCAATGCAAAATTGGTAAATGCGGCACTTAATGGATTCTCAAAGCCTTGGGAACCATTTTTCAAGGGTATCTGTGCACAAGAGAACCTTCCCACTTTTAAGAGGCTTTGGGATGACTATATCCAGGTAGAGACTCGGGAGGAGTCTAAATCCAGCAGGCAGGAAGGTGACAAGAACCTGGCCCTTGTCATTCAAACGAAGAAGGGAAAAGGAAAGGGTTTTGGGAAGGGTAAGGGTGAGGAATTAGTCTCACGGCCAGAAAAGAAAAATGACTTGAGTAAAATCAAGTGCTTCATTTGTCATAAGTTCGAACATTATCCATCACAATGTCCAGAGAGGAAGAAGAGTGGAGAGAAGTCGCAGCAGCAACAGGTAGCATCCTCAGGAGAAACTCAAATGAGCGAGTTTGCTGGGAAATTTGAGAAGGATTTCTTATTTGTTTCCTACCTTTCTACCAGCTCAATTTCTAGGAGTGCATGGTACATGGAAAGTTGTGCATCTCTCCATATGACATCAACACAGGAGTTGTTTACCAATCTAACAGAGCAAGACTCAGGAAGGACTTGAGTAAAACCAATTTCTTCATTTGTCATAAGTTCGGACATTATCCATCACAATGTCCAGAGAGGAAGAAGGGCGGAGGGAAGTCGTAGCAGCAGCAGGTAGCATCCTCAGCAGAAACTCAGATGAGCGAGTTTGCTGCAAAATTTGAGAAGGATTTTTGATTGGTTTCCTACCTTTCTACCAGCTCAATTTCTAGGAGTGCATGGTACATGGAAAGTTGTGCATCTCTCCATATGACATCAACACAGGAGTTGTTTACCAATCTAACGGAGCAAGACTCAGGAGTGCATGTGGAGCTTGGTAATGATGCCAGGTATGCAGTAAAAGGAGTTGGGACAATTTTGTTTCAGCTCAAGTCAAGTAGCACGTTGGAAGTGAAGGACGTGTTGAAGTTCAAGGGCTCAAGAAGAACCTGCTTTTAGTCTCAATCATGGAAGACAAGGGTTTTGTTGTGAAGTTCCAGAAAGGGCAAGCACTCATCAGGACAGAAGGATCTATCCCTGACACTGCTCATGTAATTGGGATTAGAGAGGGAAATTTGTACATGTTATGGGGTGAGTCTGTTCAAGCTTTGGTTCATAGCAGTGACAACCTATGTGAGTTGTGTCACAGGAGGATGGGGCACCTGCATTATACAGCATTGTCAATTCTGAGGGAGATTTTCATTGGTCTTCCATATTTCAGTGTTGAACAGCAAGGGGTGTGCAAAGAGTGCACACTTTGCAAGCATGCCAAGGCTACTTTCCCAAGCAACGAGTCCAAGTCCAAGGAGATTTTGGATCTGATATGCTCAGATGTATATGGGTCGATGTCAGTAGCATCGGTACAGGGAGGCATGTACTATGTGTCTTTTATTGATGATTTCTCTAGGAAGACATGGATCTACTTCATGATGACCAAGGATGAGGTCTTCAGTCGGTTTCAAGAGTTCAAAACTCTTGTGGAAAACCAAACATGGAAGAATATCAAGTTCCTAAGGTCAGACAATGGGGGTGAGTATACCTCTAATGACTTCAAGGATTTATGCAAGGAGGCAGTAATTAAGAGGGAGATGACAGTATCTTACAACCCACAACAAAATGGGGTTGTAGAGAGGAAGAATTGGTCAATCATAGGAGTTGCTAAGGCCATGATCTATGATCAAGATTTTCCCATGTTCCTTTGGGAAGAGGCACACAATACGACAGTCTACATCCAGAACAAGAGTCCTCATAAAATCTTGGAGGACAAGACACTAGAGGAGGCATTCACTGGTGGTGAGCCACTTACGCATCTTTGGTTTTCCAATGTATATACATGTACCAGAAGAGAAGAGGACCAAGATGGAGCCTCCGGTATGAAGGGTGTGTTTGTGGGATGCAGTGAGACTTCAGAGGCTTACAAGATTTTCATTCCAGCGCAGCAGAGGACTGTGGTGAGCCAAGATGTGAATTTCAAGGAGGATCTTGCATCTAGGAAGTCGCATGAGACCCTACTAGTGACAGAGGATGAGGAGTAGGAAGCTTTGAAGGTTGAGTCTAGATCATCAGCAGCTTCCAGTGCAGGAATTCAACCTTCAAGTCAAAAGGAGAGATCAGCCCCTTCTAGTTCTATCAGGAGACCTTGATGGTTCATGCAGACATTGAGGGATGCTAAGGAGCATGTTGAGGCTCCTAGGAGTACAGTCAGAGAGAGCAGGCCTCCGAAGAAGTCTTCAAACTATATGTCACTATTGAGTTGCACCATTGATTCTGAGGCTTCCATTTTTGAGGAAGCAGTAGACCAACAGGGTTGGAGGAATGCCATGGTGAAGGATGATGTGTGGGACATAGTACCAAGATTGGAGGGAAAGCCAATTTCAAGCGAATCTTCAAGAATTTCCTTCCTCACTAAGAGGGAGTGTTGATGTTTGTAGCATCAGACATGAACTTCCACACAAGTCTAGTGTCGAACGTGTGGAAGTCATCCAAAAAGGACCTTTCTTATCTTTGCAATTCACTTTAATTAAAGATAATTATTAAAGTGAATAGACCTTTATATTGAGTTGATTAATGTGTAATAAAATGTAAATTATCTACATTAATGACTTAAATATAATCTCCATCATTGATTGGGATTTAATCTCAACCATCAATCTCATTGAGAGATTGGGGTTATGGAGACTTGGTCATCAACTCAAAGTTATAAAAGAAAGACAAAGTGAAAGGAGTAGACGCAGAAAAGAGTGTTAGATAAACACAAGTGAGACACAAAGCGAGTGATAAAGGATTTTCACTCAATGTGCAAGTTCAAAGGAGGAAAGAGGAAATAGTTTGCAGCAGAAGAGATTGACCCAACAAGATGTTGTTGCAGCAGAAGAAGATCGGGTTGTTGCAGAAGATAGGGCATGTTATCACCATTTTATGGGATAACTAAGGAGATCATGTCTCGAGGCCCTCAAGTTGCAGATATGGAGTGTCAAGAGACCACATGACTAATAGTGTCCACTTGCACATATGGAAGCCCACTCTATCACCACAGTTTGGATCCATCATCAGCGCATCCACCACACCAGCTAGCTTCTAGAAGACACATGGGTCTTGCTCCATGTGGTACAAGTCAGGAATTGTGGCAGGTAATCACCCTAATATTTGAAGCATTTAAGCATGTTGTATTTAAGTTGCTTTTGATTATAGAACACTTGCTTGGACATTATGCTTTTGGCCCTGTTTCATCTTGGTGAGTGTCATCGATTTCCTAGTAAGTGGCCAACTTTTGGCGAAGGGTTGCAATTGGGGATCCCTTGAGGGGTTATCATACCATTCCCAACCATACTTACCACTTTCTGAGGGGTTATCGTACCATTCCCAACCATACTTACCACTTTTTGCTCATTACACTCCCATCATATTTCCCTCTTCTAGGCCCTTTGACTTTAGTGACCCAAGAAGGGCATGTACCTCATTTCATGGGAAGAAGGGGCTGAAGGCCCAGGGGGATGGTTGTTGGCAAAAGATAAGAACCTAAAATATAAACCCCCTAGATGCTCGCCCAGACAGGTCTTGAGAATGATGTGTTGCTTCTCTTAAAAGAATTGAAGACCTACACAATATCAAACACATAATAAATATCTCGCTTGAATATAAGACTAACATAAGTGCGTTACAACACTTTACATGGTTACCCCTATGGCACTTTGTGGACCTCTTCTTTCAAGTGACACTGTGTTACTTCCCCCCAAGCTAATCGATTCACTATTGGGAGTGCACACGTGTTTGGATCATTGATTAATTAATAAATGGCAATAAATGGGTTTGGAAAAAGGTTGCATTGAAGAAGAAGGTGCAGCACACCCCCTACAAAGGCACCCATAAATGAGACAATACGAGCCCTTGTATATCATGAAACTCATTGACCTATGAAGTCTAATCCCCTATCCACCTCATCATCCACTAAATGACCTTGAAAGAGCATCCCCTACTTGAGGGTTTTGGTCTACCCAATAGGACTTTTATGACACCCCTCCCATACCTAAACTTGGTCAATTGTATAGGGTCTTGGAGCATTTGTTTAATTTGATGAGGTAGTTTTGATGCACATGTTTAGGTGCCTTATTTATTAGATGTGGTTTTCACTTGCCATGATATTTTGACTTGAGATCCTTGGAGGGCATGCCTATTTGTTTTGCAAGACCTTGTTTGGTGGACAATTTTGGAGGAACAAGCCTAGCTTGGGCTTCCATGGGGCTTGAAGCCAACAGGTTGGATGCCAAGGGCGCACATGTCGAATCGTGACGAATTTCCTTTGGAGGCCTAAAAGACACCTTAGAAGACATGGCCTAGCCCTCACATACCAAACGACTTGCCTAGGAGAGGCGAAACATCACTTCTTGAGGATTGACGTCACCTAGGGCTAGGGTTTGGTGGTGATGGAGGTGTTGCTCATTGACACATGGCACGTTTTGAAGGAAGGAGGCTTTGGACCATGCAAAAGAGGCTTAGATGAATGACATGTGGCCTTTGGAGGCATAGCCATGCATCCCCAACTCCAACGACTTGCTCCAAGTGTCAAAACGTCTCCCTAAAGGGGGTGACATCATATTATTTTAGGGTTTCTAATGTGCAAAAACTATAAATTAAATATTATTGTTTGGTTTAAGGGGAAAGATAAGGGTTGTTGACCCCTTATCTTATGTTTTACCCTAATGAAGTGGACAAACTATGTTTTAGACATTTTGTATAAATAGAGATCAAGTGGATCTCATTTCATAACATAACTCTCCCATTGTGAGAAGTATTTGGTTAAAATTTGCACCCTCCTTGGGCAACCTTCTCTCTCTTATGCTTTTTGTCTTGGTTTCTTTATGCTATTGATGGAAGAAGTAGTGCGCTACCCTTCTTGGAGTTCTTCTTTGGCATGTGTGGTGGATTTATCTCGGTAAAAAAAGGTTTATCTTGTCATTTCTTGAACTAGGTAAGGATTTATCTTGTTGATGCTTCATTGCTTAGTCAAGAGTTTGATTTGCTAGATTTCTTGGGGAGTATAAGGATTTACAACCCCACCATTTTCTATCATTTTTGTCTAGAAGTTATTTGTTGCACAAGGTTTTACTAGGATAAGTAAAAGGGTTTACACCCTCCTAGTATCTCCTAGCTTAGCATTTGCTTGCTTTGGGGAGTAAGAGGGTTTACACCCCCAAGGAGATAGCATTTCTTAGTTCTTCATTTACTTGAATCCATAACCCAATAGCTAAAGGCACTAATATAATTGCATTGGATAAATAAAATATCGCATTGGTTAATGTGAAATTTTATGATTTGAAGGTTGTCTAAGTTGGAATCAATTCTTTGCTCTATATGCTTGATTGAGCCACTAGGGCATCATCTTTGTTTAAGTACTTGTTGTTGTTACAAAACTTCATCTACAGCCATTAGGGCTGCAGAAACCCTAACACTTCTTCATTTATAACTCGCTTTTCAACTGTCGGAATTTGCCAAGACTTTGCCACTTTTATCTACCTGGTATAGCGCAACTTTTGGGTGATTCTTTGTGAGTTTTGGTGGTTGGATTTACTGCTGTAACAACTAGTTTGCTACAGCCATAAGGCTGCAAAATATATCTGAAAACACCTTTTATTATAGCCTTGTTTCATTGCTTAGGTCTTGTGCTTTCATTCTTGAGTATCATTAGTATTTATCTAACTTATCTCTAGCATCTTTCATTGGACTTTTAGCAATTGTTGGGCAGCTTTAATACTTATTCCTTCATTGATATACATTGTTGTTTACTACTGCAATTTAGGGACAGCAAGCTTAACTTGCTTGTCCACCTAACATTATACATATATGCTTGGCATGTTCTTGTGTCTCGGGCACGTACAACATCCTTTGCAGTTGTTCTTATCTCTTGGAAACCATTGGCTACCACTTAAGACCCTTTCCCAAGCCTTTCCGCATATTCTACCTTGACCTATAGGGGGACCTTCCTTCATCTCTTCACTTTTCATCTTATTCCCCCCAAGGTCACCGGGATTCCCCCCTTGAGGTGATTCTATCATCTCTAAAGTGACGGGAATACCTACCTAAGGTGACAGTGGGTAGGTGTTCTCAAAGTTGTCGCCATTTGGTGGTTGGGTCGAGTTTTGCCCAGCCTACAACTTGTGCGATAACAGGGCGCACGAGGGCTTTTCACCCAACCATACAGGGCCGAGTTGTAGGGCCATACAGCTCGTACGGTGCACCAAAACAACCAATTTTTGTTGTAGTTTTGTAATCTTTTCTCAGTGGGCTATTTTCCCAATTCGGGAGCCCTTGTAAGATTTAAGTAATTTTAATGAAAAGTTTATATTTGAAGGGAGAAATTTTATGTGTGCTTCTATTGTTTAATTTCCAGTTAATTTCCAGCCAATGTGTAATTATTCTATGGTCTAAATTTTCCGTTTAAAATTCAGCAAGTAATTTTTTGCTTGAGATCATAAGGAAGTAATTTTCCTAGGGTTGAAATTTTGACAATTGGTAGACATTTCATTGCAAATTTAGATTGTCATTTAATCTAGGAGCCACACTTTACCTTAAATAAAAGTCATTAATATCATAGGCATCATTTGTGAGTGAATGCATATCCTCAATCTTTAGGCAAGGCCACTTTTTTGTTGTCTTGGTTATGGAGCTTCCCCTTAGAGAAGTCCCTTCCCTTCTATTTTTGTAGTATTTGTTTACCAAATTAGGGTTGATATATGGCATGTCGCCTTGGCTGCCTGTAGCCCGTAATCTCTCTTGAGGAATAGTCCTTTAAAGTTGCATGCAGGACTCCATAGCCCAAAAAAAAAGGCATTGGTCTTTCCCTTTCATCTACTACCCCCAAAACCATAAAAAAATCAATCTATCTTTTCCTTTTGGTTTAAAGTCGCTAAGCTCTCTTTACTCCCACTCCATACTACAAGAAGTGAGCCTAGCAACCCATGGGGAAGGCCCCCTTGGTTAGCATTCCATTTTCTCTAGCCTAAAGTGAAGAAGATATTTGGTGAGGTGACAGTGGCCAACCTCTTGGTTACACAAGTCTTCACCTAGGTGCTTGGGACAAATTTTGTGGTAACAGAACCCTTGTGGCTAAGAGAAATCTGTTTTTCTAGCTTTGTATAGCTTTCTTGTGCATATTCCTTTGTACATAACTTTTATCTCTGTACAAATTTTCTTCATTAACATAAGAAGTATTTCCTAAAAAGACTAAACTCCAACCTTCAAAGAAAGGAGATGGAAATCTATTGAGTTGATTGCTTATGTGGATTTAATGGAATTTTAGCTTTAAAATGGCGTATATGATAATTTAATTGAGCATCGATGAAGTGCCAAGATCTAGAGATGAATCTATGTAGAAGATAAAACAAATCATCTTCTACAATTTTGTAATCACCTTTGTAGAAGTTTTGAGTTTTTGAATTAGGGGTTAGTAGGTAGTTGAAAATTAGTATGTTTGTGTTTTGGGGAGGGGTGTTGGAGTATTAACACTCCAATACTAGGAGTCAATACTATAGATCAACAATGTGTCATTATTATTAAGTGATGGTAGTCAGGTAAGTAGCACAACAACCTGATGTATGAAAACTAAAGTGATCTACCTCATTGCAACAAATAACTCCATTTGAATAAAATATTATATTCAACATCTCCCGTAAGTTTTTATTCATATTTTTCTACATAGTATCAAAGCAAGATATTAGTTCAAGAGCATGTGAAGATAAGAATTTGAAGACTTTTGTTTGTTGGCCCATGATGAAATTTAAGGAGGTGAGTTTATCTATTAAAAAGGATTTTTAAATTTTTTGAAGGTGATACTTAAGAAGATGTGAAGAGAGATAATTAAATATGAGTAAGATAGGAAGTCATGTCCACAAGAAGAGCACATAGAAGATGAACGAGGAGACAATGCAACCCACCAATGAAGCACAACAAAAAGGAGAGTAGAAGAAACTAACCAAGTGAGTATTGTTACCCCCTCTCACCTAGGGGTAACTAGAGGAGATCCATTCTCCATGATCCACATTGCAGACAGTGATCCCATAGATGATGATCAACATTCTCCATAGACAATTGTCCCTCAGATGCCTCTCCCCTCATCATTTCTCAGCTCATTCACTTGATCAGCAAGTTCATTCGATGATGGTGGTCCAACACACATGAGGTACATTAGTCATTGTTTCAAATAGAGTGTTACATTTAATGCATTAGGCATTTAGGTGAGGATCATGGGTTGAAGTCATATAATGGATCATGATGCTTGGAAGTTATGATTTTTTCCTTGTTTCACCTTGGTAGTACTCTTGGGGAATAGGGGGTACTACTAGGAAGCCTTGATAGGGGTAGCGTACCATTTCTTTCCATACTTGACATTTTTCATCTTTATTCCTCTCATTGTCCTATCTTCTGGAAGTGGTTGTTACATGTATCCCAAAAAGGTTTGTACCTTCATCCTCCTATGAAAAGAAGGGGCTTGAATGCTCGAGATTGATGTAGCCAGTAAAAGAATGGAAAATGAAATGGAATACAAATGATAAATCAAAACCCAAAGATCAACTTGAGCTCTACACCCTTGCTATGAGGCTTGTTACAACCCAGGCTAGGGGTAACTAAGGAGATAATGTCTCGAGGCCCACAGGTAAAAGACATGGAGTGTCGAGAGTCAGACTGACCAGCAGATCCCAGAGGGCCCCTCTTTTCAAATTAAACACCTTATCGGTCATCATCCGCATCAGAGCAGCGTCCACCACAGCTTGGTCCAAGAAAGCAGCAGGTCTTTCTCCATGAGGTAACAAGTTTGGTATTGTGGTAAGTATAAAATAAAAGCACTCCGATAAGGATAAAATCAACTAAGTAGGTAGTTCAGTTTGTCTAAACTGCCTCACCAAGAAATTTAAGAAATTATTTGGCAGATGTGCAAATGGTTTTAATTTTGTAAGAAAACAGTTTTCCTTAAATAAGTGTAGATATCAGTATGTGAAAAGGAGCTCTGGGTAAAAGGTAATTACTACATTAATTTCTTGTCAAATTTCACTGCAACATTTTTTGCTTATGTTAGAGGTTTAACTTGGTTTTCTGCAATTCCGAAAAGAATAATTTCTTTTACTTTTAAGCAAAAATACTTATGTTTAGTGCTTTGCAAAAGAAACTTTAGTTAAAATAGCATAGATCCATCTTAATTCTAAATCTATTAAGCATCAAAAGGAATAAAAAAACTTCTTCAGATATATTAAGCATCAAGAGGGATTAAAAAGATAAGGCAAAAACCTTTGGGTGCTTAAAAAATCCAGATTAAGATAGATCTATGCTAGCTTATTTTATTATTATTGTCAATGTAGGGACTATCAGATTACGGAAATGCACTGACCTGTGAGGGAAAACATGCTACTTCTTCTTGGGGACTTGAACCCTAGTGGGGACAATAATAAAACATCATTTTCAACAGCCAGCAAGCCTTTCTTAATGTAATATTATTATTTTCCATCTTATTTTATTAATGTGATGGACACATGGTACACATCAAACTGGGCTCTAAAGAGCACATAGCTTCTCTTAGTGTAATTAGCCTTTCTCAAATACATTTAAATAAATTCAACTTTGAGACAAAATAAATCAAGGCATTCAGTGAAAAGCTAAATTTCAAACTTCGCTGAAGTTCAGTTAAATTTATCAATCCATGCAAAGTAGCACTTAATTTGGCATAGCTGTGAGTATTTTAATTTAGAATTCTCAAATGCAATTCAATAAAATCAATTTTAAACAGTAAAACTACATTTAAAAATTTGCACAAGTTTAGCTTATTTATCGGTGCACGCAAAGTTGCACTTAATTTGACATTTATAAGTTACTGAATTGTTAATTAACGAATCTCAAATACATTAAAATAAAATCAATTGACACTGAAAAACTAAATTTCGAGATTACAAAGTTTCACTAAATTTGACATGTGAATTTTAAATTATATCTAACTATTCTCAAATTCTATAAAATGAATTCAAATTTTAAACAGATTAAACTACAAGCATTCACTAGAAAACTAAATTTCAATATTTGCAGATGTTCGGCTTAATTTATCAGTCCATGCAATGTAGCGCTTAATTTGACATAAAACAGTAAACTAAAAGCATTCACTGAAAATATAAAGTACAAATTTTGCAGAAATACAGCTTATGTTATCGGTCCATGCAAAGTAGCATTAATTTAACGTAAATAAAATTAATTTCGAGCAGTAAACTACAAGCATCCACTGAAAAGCTAAAGTTCGAGTTTTTGCAGACGATTCATCAGTCCGTGCAAAGTAGCACTTAATTTTAAATGTAGAATGAGTAAAGTTCAAATTTTCATTAAAAAAACTCAGGAGATTCTCTAATACTTTAAACAAAACGAACATTAAACAGCAAAGAACAGGCATTCACTGAATTAAAGCCCTATTTAAATGCTATAAAATAGAGAAAAGATTTGAAAGCATACTTGCTTCCTTCCTCGGTAGCAACAACAATAGCTTTCACTGTGTCTTGCAGCTCAATCAGCCCGTTTCTCAACTCTTCCTTGAATTTCTGTTCCCTGCAAAGGATTTCCTCTAATTCTTCAACCCTAGCGTTCTCCGCTTCTAACTCAACTTTCTTTTCTCTGATAAACCGCCCGGCTCGGCCTATTAGCCTCTTGCAGACTTCAAAATTCTGGCTCAAATTGGCAGTCTCCTTCAGCACAGCGTCATCTGGCGTGAAATTTGGCAGCAGTTCGCCAAAATACTTGAGAAAACATCGGCATTCCTCTGCTTTGAGCTGCTCCAGCACATCCTCCTCCTCTGCCTTGGCAATATCAACCCTAAAAATTTTGTCATTCTCTTGCTTCCTTTTGCGTTTTCTGAAGCTTGGGTTGCTCTGAGAAGCAGGAGAGCTCTGAATCTTCGCACCCACGACAGGAACTTCGGCATCTGAATGTTGCTCTGATTTGGCTATTTCATTCTTTGCCGTGTAAAAATTTTCCGATGCGGTTTTTTGCGTTAAATGTATTTGATTCAGTAATTCCAGGCCCTGTAAAATTGTGACAAGGGTGTCATGGAAAGACGAAAGCTCTGTACCTGCCATTCCTGTCAGTTGAAGGACCATCTGGCTTTCAAAATACACATTACAAGTCCCAAATAAACATACAGCAAATGAAACAGACTACAGATACTATGTAAGTCGAACTCTAAACCAATGGAATTGATTCGAGGGATGAATTTTCGGCGTAGAAATACTTGGGCTCGTTATAATGCTCGCAGCTCGGAGAGGATTCAGGACACCGGTGATTGCCAGTCACGATGGGTTTATTGACTGATACTTCCGGTAGCAGAAATGGGGCGATCTGGGCCGTTGGATAAGGAATAGAATATAGCCGTTGATGAACGTGACCTGATGTTAAGGGGTTTTTTAATTTTGACCAATGGCTATCGATTTTATAATCTCCTTCACAAAAATGATATGGTGCAGTTGACTGCAATAAAGTCCATCAAACTGTGCAAAATACCTTTATGTAAATAAAAGATGATCTACGATATTTTGTTGTGAAAAAGAGTAGATATGTCACCACGTGTCATTATCAATGCTCAATACACAACTGAGTTTGTGAAGGGTATGACTTATTTTATGCGTCTCAAAGGGGTTGGTTTACTTAGGTTAGAAAATGTTCATCTTTGTGTCAACTTCCTTCATTTAGGTTATCTTGGTTTCTTAGTTCCTTTTATAGAGTTAAGGGAAAGTGTCTTTAGTAATGATTTATCAATAAAGGGTAGGGTTAAGGGTTGGCACTTTGGAACCACATGCATAATAATTGATGTAGAAAACAGCACATGCACTAAGTTCGTGAGCTTGTGAATGCACTCCATTCTACATCTAACAGTATATGTACACCTAACAGTATATATATCATGTGTCTTGGTATTTCATGTGCTTATTATAGCATTTAACACTTAATAGTCCATGTCAGTAGCAACATACATCACACAGAGAAAGCGAACAATCGCCTCATCAATAGTGACAACATCGAATCATCTTTGATAACTAAGCGAACATTCTTGTAGTTGAAATGTGTTTCTATGTATATTATGTATCATGTGAAGCATAGGATTGAGCATAGAATAGTTATATTTCCCTTTCTCTCGCTATTTATCACATAGCATTGTACATGGCATTTACACACAACTAAAAAACGTTTTTATGTTTTAGTTTGCTTTGTGCACATCTTATTCATTTGTTGCCTATGTTTTTCCCCATGCTACCGCCAATCCAAGTGGTCATTCAAATGTACCACCATCTTATAAATGGTCTTGAATCCTGCCAGTTGCACAGGCCCTAAACTTTGTAATGATCCAAAGACTACTCAAAACAAAGTTTATATGTGAAAGTTATTGCCCTAGGAAGTTAACATTCCAACTAGGTTCCTTGAGGCCCACCTTCCTTTCACCACATGAGCCCCTAAGGTTAGGGTTTTCGGATCTTAGGCATTTTGCCTCTTAGGGATTTTGGCATTATGATTAAATCCAGTTTCAACATCATGTTATGGTCTTTTTATGAATAAGTGTAATCATCACCTCTTCTTAGAAATAAGCTACCACTGGTCTAGACACTTTGTATTGATATGTACATTGTAATGTTTTTTTAACATTTATTCATCAATAGAATTTAGTTGTCACTTCATATTGTGTTTTGAACACTGTGTTATATTTTCTACAATATTGTGTTCTTCAATTGTGTTCTGAAGATAATATGAATTAGTGGTATTAGAGCACTCTACTCTCTTATTTTTCATGCATGTTCTCGATGAGGTCAAGGTACAGGTAGGTTGAACACGAGTTAATCAAGCCTAGTGAAGATCTCCCTGACTCTCCAAAGTAACATCATATGGTGGAAGAAAAGAAAGGCAACAAAGGTGAGGATCCTATCAAGTTGTTGCTTCAGGGAACCCTTGAGCGACAAAGAAATGAAATGATGGCTTATTTTGCATAGATCCTTCAGTCATTACTAAGCACTTCTTCAAGATTGTTTGGGTTCATTTTGGGTTGCCAAAGACCATTGTTTCCAATAGGGACAAACAATTTATAAGCATATTTTGGTCAAGCCTTTGATCCATGATGGACACCAAACTAACCAAATTGTTTGTCTTCCATCCCTAAACTAATGGATAGATAAGAGTGGCCAATATAATTATTGTATGTATCCTTTGAATGTACAACTCTAAGGATCCATGTACTTGGGATGAATTTTTTTGTATGTTCATAACAACTATAAGGGAAGTCTTCCTAGTTCTATCAGCCACCTCCCTTTGTAGGTGTGCCTAAGGTTGAAGCCATTGGCCCCAATTGATGTAATTGTTCTTATTACATAAGTGTAGGAAGAGTCCTCCCATGCTCAGAGCAAGGTAGAAAAATAAGCCAAAATTGTTGAATGGATTTAGCACATCCAACAAGAAGTTCATGATCTTCTACAAAAAGATAATGCCAAGAATAAGCATTAACGTTATCAACATCAAGTTTCACACATGTTCTAGGTTGGTGACAAGGTTTGGTTTCACTTGCGAAAAGATCAACTCATAGGCCCTTGCAACAAGCTTGAACTACTATGATATGGGCCTTGCACCATTACCAAGGTTGTGGATGAGAATGCCTTTGAATTAAATCTTGCACACTTCTTTCGCTGACACCTAGTCTTCAATGTGGAGTTGCTTCGGCCATATTTTCTACCACTATTGGACACATTTGAGGTGATAAAGAACTTGGCCCCTACAAAGCTCAACCTTTGCTACATTGATCAAGCTCCATTAGATTGGATCATAGACACCAAGATGAAGAGCACCCACCAACAAAACATACAACTCTATCAAGTTGTTGAAGTAAGGAAATGTCTTCACTAGGGAAAGTGCTTTACCAAGGACCATGTTCAACAAAATTTTCTCTATATGACATATGAACCTAATGTTATGGTGACCATTACTTCCTACGGGGAGACCATTGATCCAAGTAGTCGTTCAATCTACCATTGTCTCATAAATAATATTGAATGTCAATTTTGTTGCATTTTTGCAAGTCTTGGACTTCCAATGCATAACTTTTGAGCCCTTCAAAGGTCCCAACCTTCCAAACTTGTAGAGCTCAAAATAAGCTTTGGAAAATTCAAAAGAATGCCCAAAATGGAGTAAGTATGTGAAATTTATGGTCGTGAGAAGTTGACACTCCAACTAGGCTCCTTAGGGCCCACCTTCCTTATACCACGATAGCTCCTAGGGTTAGCATTTTTATATCTAAGGGATTTTGGCAATATGATAAAATGTTGTTTTAGCCTCATGTTAGGGGCCTTTTGTGAAGGAATGTAGTCATGAAATCTCTTCTCATATATAAGTTACAACCATTCCATCCACTTTCTATGTTATGTATATTGTAGTGTTTACCACAATTGATTTATTAATAGAATTTGGTTCACTGCATATGGCATCTGACTATGTTATATGTTCTTCAATATTGTGTTCGTTCATTTCAGTCTCAACGTAATCTAAATCATTTACACCTATATCTTAATCAATCTGGTATGTTTAAGTTGTCCTCCAAATTGGATCTTGGAATATGATCAAGGGATCTTCTTCCCCTCTACTCTCAAAGAGGGTGGGCATTGTCTAGAATTAGTTGTAGGCAAGCACTTCTCAAGTGAAATTGAGTCCCTTTGTTTCACTCCAGAAAGGGATAGACCCTCTATATTTTATAGAAATTGTTGTTGGGCATATGTGTGATCCCTCGCAATGCAAGGTTGCCTCCTTTTAAATAATCTCAAACTCCTCCAACCATTAAAATGAATCCGTAGGGGGTTGAGTTGGTTTGTGCATGTGGCCTTGGCATTGATCATTTAAGCATGGTGGAGATCTTGTTCTCTATTAGTATTGGGTGATGATTCCAAACCTCCCTCTTCATTTTTGGAATGAGGAATCCCTTAAGAAACTTGTAGGTGATTGCCTTGGAAGATTTGTTCCAATCTCTCGAGAGACTATATCCAACCATAGTTCTACCTATGCAATGATACATGTTTAGGTTAATTTGGGTCTAGGTGAATTTGTTTAGGTGGATTTAAGTGTGGTGCTTCCATAGGAAATTATTTTGGATGTTGATGGTGTACACTACAACAAGAGTTTGGGCAACAAACAAGTTGTGTTCTAGGTTAGATATTGTTTTAAAAATGTTGCATGGTCATTCATTGTCATCGGTTTCCCTTCAAAGGAATCAACCATATAGACTAATAAGACATGTATGACTTTTTGGTGGAAGTTAAAACAAATTATTTAATAGAACAATTGGAGTCCACCAATAAAAATTTAGAAGTTGAAACTAACAACAACAACAACAAAAACAAAAACTTGAGAACTTAAAATACTTGTGTGTGCATACAAGCAAGGAACATGGGAGTTAGGGTCATCTTGTACATTGCAATGTGCTTGAACCATACTAGAACACCACTCATCTTACATAAATCAAACATGTAAATAAATAGAGTTAAAACCCCATTTGACACTACAACCATGGTGCACAAAAATGCACCCCTTGCTTGGTTAAACTTGTTAAGTTTTGATCTATTATTAGGTTTCTTTTCAATTTACTAGTTAACTATAGCATAGGTAGGATCACTGAGAGAAACACAATCACAAGATACACAACATTTATCCTGGGAAACCCTCATGGGGGAGAAAACCTAGCAAAAATTTATAGATGGCCAATACAATGCCAAGACAATAAACCAAATTACTAGAGAATATCCAACATTGAGCAATGTGCTTCTCTCTTACTTCTTCTCCCAACTGCAGCTCTCCAAACTTGTGCAGTTGATGAGTCAATGAGTGAGTGAACAAATGAGGTGCTAGCCTCCTTTATTTATTCTGGATGGTAGGCGCTGGAAAGGTGTCTCTTCACTGGGCAGGGCCGACTTCTCTTCTTAGTTGTTAAAACCACTTTAATTAGGCCTGGGGTGGACTTCTTAATTAGCATAATATAGTTAGGGTTTGACCAATCCACAAAAGGGGATTTGGTCAATTACAATGCTCGACATGATCAATCCACAAAAGGGGATTGATCTAATTAATAATGACTCAATAATAAATAGAATACTCTTTGTAGTTACAATATTTCAACACTCCCCCTTAACAAGAAGGGTATTCGACAACACCATCAAGAGAGAGAGAGGGAAACAACATCAACAGTATCTAGAACACTAACTGGCATATCTATAAATCATCAGAAGTTTTTCTCATCACCAATATCATCATCCACAACAAGGAGATGGAATGGCCTCATCATCATCTGCATCAACATGGATTAGTATAACACTAATACATCATCATCATCATCAATAACAGCATGAGTTTGATACAACATCAACAACAACAGCATCACAGCACGAAGGCTGGAGCATCATCAACATAAGCACTAAGCTGGAAATCTTCAGCACGAAGTTCGCATCACATCAAACATCAGCATGAAGCTAGAAATCTTCAGCACAAGGTTGGCATCACATCAACATCAGCACGAAGTTGGATATCTTCAGCACGAAGCTGGATATCTTTAGCACAAGGCTGGCATCACATCAACATCAACACTGTTATCCCCGATTTCTAGGGATAACTCGGAGATCATGTCTCGAGGCCCACAGGTCCTAGACATGGAGTACCGAGAGCAGGATTAACCTGAGCATGGCCCTGGAGGGCCCATGCTTCTTCTTTTTCATCAAACTCGTCTTGTCAGCAGCAACAACATCCATCACCTTCGGCTTGGACTTGTATCGGAGAAGACTCTTGCTCCATGAGGTAATTGGTCCAGGTATCATGGTATGTGTCACTTTTGATCATTATAACCTTTAGATATATGCATCTTACTCCTTTTATTTCTAACGACTGTGTGCCGTCTTACATTGTATGACCATTGTTGGGGATTATTGGTGCCCTAGCAAGCGTAACCCATAGGTTTTGGTTTGCCACCGAGGATTTCTAAAGAGCCATCATCTTGCTCCATCATATCATCACTTTTCATCTTATCTCCAGCTCATTTGTCCCATTCCCTAGTCGGGACATTAGGATGATACGTTTTGTGGGGTTGCACCTTATCTCGTGGGAAGAAGGGGCTAAAGGCGGAAGAGGTAAAGTTGGTAAAAGATAAAGCCATAAAAATGAAACCTAGAGATGCCTCTGCGGATCCCAAAGAAGGCAATAAAAGCCTTTAAAGTAAGAAACAAGAGGGACGAAGAAAATAACAAAACAAAGAACCCACAACCAAGAGGATAGGGGGTCATGAGACCCTATTATGTTCATGGGTACCTAACACAACCATGAACATTGCCCTTATCAGATACCATGCCATGGCATTGACCTTTAGTTTGCATGTGCAAAGGGAAAAGGATAATGCGCATCACAAGCCCTGACCTTATCATCTCGTAGAAAGTGCTTGTGGAGTAACAATAAAATTTCAGTCACCCGCCAAAGAGGCGAGTGTCCTCCTAGTTAGTCAGCAAAATAAAGAAAAAGGAAAAAGCAAATAAAGAAAAAAAGAAATAATAAAGACAGAAAGGGTTTGAAAAATTGCATCCATGGCGAATTACTGACTCGCCTTCTCTGAAGCACCCATAGGTAATATCATGCATCCACTGTCTCTCCTCTGCAGGTAATATGCGGGACATCCTTATCACGTATCCACCTCGTTTTACGTAAAGCGGTTGATATCCCTTGGAGACTTTGCTTTCCTTATGGATACTAGCCCAATAGGGTGCCTTGTCTTTTCTTCAGCCTTGCATTGTAGGTCTATGTGTCTTTGAAGGCTATTGGATGATATGTCGAGAGGGTTTTTATGCATATGTTTGATAATATTAATGATGAGGCGTGATTAACATTTATATGATCTCTGTGATTAATGAGCCCATGGAGAGCAAAGTCTTTGATGTGCAGGACTATGCCCGATGAACAGGTACCACGTGGATGCGATACACATGGGGAGATGATTAGTTAGGACCTCAATGGGGCTGAAGAGACCACTAGATAGTTGTTGGGACCCATCGAGTAGGAATGATCGTAGAGCTTTTCACGAGAAGAAGGGCTTCCATGGCGGGGACACTTTAGTGAGCCCAACCTAGGAAGTGACCCACTTCTAGTGGAACGTTCCCCTTTAATGACCTGAAGGGCGTCACCTAGGAACCATTAGCGTCTGCTGAGTGTGTGGCGGAGTTTAGCCAGGCGTAGCATGTGGCATGATTGGGAGGCCCAAAAAGGGCCAACGTTTTGTCATTTTGTCTTGCATTTGCCCTAAAAAGGCTTCTAACGTCTCCCTCAGTATGGCTTGGCGTCTTGCTTATGCTTTCCGATTAGGGTTTTGATTTGACAATTTAATGTAAAAGCAGTATAATTTTGGTTTGCTTAATGGCAATGGAGCTATTTTTAATAACCCTAAATTTAATTAAAGGTCATGATCTGATATATATTGAGGAGTTTTCCCCTCATTTTGACATAAGACAACTTTCACTCTCTTGTGAGATCTGATTTTTCTTGTTGGGGTATTTCATCTTTTAAAGTGCGCGCTTATTGGAGGAAGGATTTTCTTGTCATTTTGGCATTTCTCTTGAAGGAAGGTTTACAACTAGGATTTGCAATGCTATTTCTTCATGATATGTAAGTGTATTTTTCTACAAAACTTCTTAATTGAATGATTGTGACTTGTATTCTTGCATCTATTTATAAACTTTGTTGATTCAAAACCCTAATTGACAAGCACACAAGTATGTCCTTACTATATGTCCCCTAAAAATATTGACCATTGAAGAAGGAAGGAAGAGCCTAGCCATTGCTACACTCTTTTACTTCTTCCCACAGTAGCTAATCGTAAAGAGCCAAGAAGGAGGAGAAGTCCCAGGCCCTAGGTGTAGATAACCCAAGCCTAGGACGTCTCCTCCTTCTAGGGTTTGGTGATAGGGCCTTGCAGCTGCAGCACTCTCCCTCACCTCACTCTCTTGTCTTGACTTATCTTTTATGCTAGTCATTTTGCCAGAAGTTTAACCCTAAGGAAGGAGGAAAGAGCCGCGAGACCTTGCTTAAGCAACACAAGAGTGAGCATCTTTCCCCTAGGTTTTTTGATTCTAGGGCCACCCTTATTCGCGACACCTTCGAACCCTTCCCTCTCATCCTTAGCCTTTTTATCCCTTCAGCACAAAGTCTCTATTCAATTGACTCCACATTTACCCATAGGCACTAATCTCGGCTTCCCGGCGTTGAGTGATAGTGGCCAAACAACTCTTTAAACTCTTAATTTTGAAACCCTAACTAACTAACTAACCTAATTAGGGTGACATCACACTTGGTTATTCTATCTTGGCCTTAGCTCTCAGTTGATAAGCAATTAGATGGCGGTTAAGAGCATTCATTGAGTAAAGGGATTGATTAAATACATTGTTGGCTACATCATCTCAATATTTATTGATGAATTGATATTATTCCATTGCTATATTAATTGACATTGATCTCGATGATATCTATTGTTTTAATTGCTTATAAATTGATATCAGGATAGTTATATGAAGTACTAACCCATTGAATTATAGCACCGCATATATTGTTTTGTTATTGTCTTGTTCAGAGCAGGTGTTCTCATTTGGGAATAAACTTCTTTATTGAGGATTTGTTTAGCCTGTCGATCTTAATTGGTAACACGGCGAGGAGGGACTTTACTTTGACCTTTGTACCTTTACTCGGACTATCTGATCTTGGTGGTAACCTGTGAGGAGGGACTTTTACTTTGACCTTTGTACCTTTGCCTCTTTAAAACCCCAGGTTACCGGGAACATCTTCCCTGGGCCTAAGCTCTCTAAATAGAAAGAACCTCCCCATTGTGGTGACATTGGGTGGGGTAGGTTCTTGTTACGCCAGTTTGGCCTTTATCTTCTAGCCATTTGACCTAGCTACAAACTGTGCGATAACAAACACGAAGCCGGAAATCTTCAGCACAAGGTTGGCATCACATCAACATCAGCAGGAAGCTGGAAATCTTCAGCACAAGGCTGGCATCACATCAACATCAGCATGAAGCTGGAAATCTTCAGAACAAGGTTGGCATCAACACTACTCGCCCTTTCGAGGGAGGTCCTTTCGAACTATACCAAGCTTGTCTCGAAAGTGCTCAAACTTTACACGAGACAAAGGCTTGGTCAACACATTTGTAACCTACTCATTTGTGCCAACAAAATGGAGCTTTAAAGCTCCCCTCTACATCATATCATGAATGAAGTGATATAGGATCTCTATGTGCTTCGACTCATCATGGAACACATCATCTTTATACAACTCTAGTTATCACATAGGATCACAGTGTCTTCCATCTCCAGATAAAATAGATTTGTGAACAACATCTGAAGCCATATGGATTCACAACTGGTTGAACATGTTGCAATATATTTTGCTTCTTTCGTGGCGATAGCAATATTGGATTTCTTCCTACTCTACCATGAAGTCATGGCTGACCCTAGACTGAAAAAACATCCTGAGGAGCTCTTTCTGTCAGAGGCACTTCTAGCCCAATCAGAATCGGTATAACCACTCAATCTGAAGTCATGATCTCTAGTATAACAAACACCAAAATACAACGTGTCCTTAAGGTATTTCATCACATGTTTTGCATCATCAAGGTGAACACATCTGGGTTCTACTAGATACTAACACAAGGCAAAACATATATCTGGCTTGGTATTCTTCAGATACATCACCGAACCAATAATTTGTGCGTACAGAGTAGCATCAACCAATTCTGACAAGGTATCTACCAGGAGCTTCAACTTCGTTTCCATGGGTGTGTACATGGATTTACATTTCAACATGTCAAACCTCTTCATTATTTCAACTGCTTACTTCCCTTGGTTAAGGAATATCTTCTCTGGGCTCTTTCAAACTTCAAGACCTTAGAGATAATGCATTAGGTCTTTCATCAATCTCTGTAGTGAGCTTCTTCTGAAATCTGTGATGAGCTTTTCTTCATCTTCTCAATAATACATCATCTACATATAGTACCAACAATATAGCCGACTCATCATTCATAACCTTGAAGTAAAGGTTAGAATCAGTTTTACTCTTGGTAAAGCCCAAACTCTTCAGAAAACTATCAATCCTGCCACACCAAGCTCCTGGAGCTTGCTTCAACTTGCAGACATGATTCTTTCTGTCTTCAACTTCAGATCAAATGTTCACATCACTTTGTACCAATCTGGTACACGTGCTCAGCTGCAATTCAATCTGCACAGACATGTGCTAGCTCTATGTGCTTTCTGCAAAGCACTATCTGTCTCACTGCCTGAGAGTATGTCCTCTCCTCTTTCTACAATTGTTCCTTCTGGAACTGGGAATGTGCACCTGTAGCTACTCTGGAGCTGAGAACGGTTTCTCCATTCTCACTGTGACTATTGAAATCTGAGAGTAACTCCTCTACTCCATCATGGCAACAACTTCATTTGAAACTGAGAGTGGCTCAATAACTGATACTAGAGGTAGCTCTTCTTATTTCATGGAGGTAACTCTATCTTTTATTATAGTCATGTCTCCAAGACCCAACTAATGTATTGCACTGATTTCCACTCAATTTTAAATATGGGGATTGCTCCCCCTGCATCTCATACTATATATGAATCATGGTTGTTCTGGTTGTCTTCAGGAATATTGGAACTATTTCTTCAATTATTGGAGTAAGTGTCTTGTCATAGTCTTATCCTCTTGCTGAGAGAATTGTCTAGACACACATCAGGATTTGTACTTCTGCAACATGCTTGATCTGTTAGATCAATCTTGGAAGTCAATATGACTTCTCTTATAGTCTCATGGAAAAATCCATATCCTAGTCTTTCTGACTGGCTTCCTTCTATGTCACTGAAACAAGGGAATCTTCCTAGGAGATTTCATATCTCCTAGAAGTTTTTGAAGCTATGATAGAGTCTTCTCATGGAATATGTATCCCAGTCCTGGAAGTTGTCTCTTCATATGATCCTTTCTGAGATCAGGCTTACTCTTGATTTCTTTTAAGTCTACAAGGACTTCATCATCTCTTACAGGGTATACTTGGTGTTGAATACCAAGTCTAAATATGAAAATTTGAGTCAGACTTCAAGTGAATTTTGCTTCCTTTCAAGGTGGCTTCATTATCCTTTGAACAAGTCTATTTTGAGTTCTTGCTCTAATGTTCGGTCATCTTTGGAGCCTCCTGCTCCTTACAATCAATCTCCATATGAGATACTCTGGATCTCAAAAATAGCTTCTTCTTCATCTTTTTTGGTACATGAATGTTTATGGTCATGTACATAGTCTTTTTCATGTCTCATCTAATATGTTTCCTTCTGCAACCTTCATTATAGATTCCTTAGGGTTATCACCTGTGACAACAAGCAATAATAATACTCTTTTGATAATAGTAATAAAACAATAGCACGAATAATCGTCACAGTAGCTCCTTTAGGGCTATCACTTGTGACCTGCCTGAAACAAAGATCAAAAGTAAGAGATACAATATGAAATGAGATCAACACTCTTCTAATGTTGTGATCAAACATTCCTCCATGGTAACTTGAAATCAACACAAGAAGTTTCTTCTAGAGGAGATGTTAGTTGTATCTTGGTAAATGATTACATTAAGCATTTATATCAATATTCTCACATGCTACCAAGTATAATACTTTTCAAAGATTGCTTCCTCAACTATAGTGTTTACTTGTAATGGAGTAGTTATGAACTTGTCATGTGAAACTTTGAATCGTATCAACTTAATTAATCAAACCTAGAACCTGGAGTCTTGTCCTCAAGAATGAGTGTGTTGTTTTTCTTCCAAGCATCCTTCACTCAAGGTGACAAGTGCTTTCTTCAACATATATTTTGTACTAAGACAATATGTTATCTTGACAGAAAGTTGGGTTAGAGAATCAACTCTATGATCTCAACTTTAATCAATCGAATACCTTGACTTTAATTTTGACCAAAGGTTAGTATGATGGTCATAGCTTCAACATGCAACCTAGACCAAAATAATGTCATAACAAATAGATGCATATCAGAATAATCAAACCTGGGTTGCATTATTCCTCTAAATATGTTGGATCTAAGATACTTCTGGATCTATGGCAAGATATCCCTTCTCCTTCAAATACCCTTTAAAGCTTAACAATTTAAACATATGTGAGTACAAACCTCTGATAGTATTTTCTTGTAGTGGTAGCATCTGGTAGCAGTGGTAATAATTACCAACCTTTTTAAAAACTTCAAGGGTGTCTGCAACTGGTACTGCAGCTGATACTTGAATTGATATTTCAACTGCAATTGATACTACAATTGATTCTGAAACTCCAACTACAACTGCAACTACAACTTAGGGTTTTATGAGAAAACCCTATTTTTTAAAACTTCAAATTTTGAAATTCTGATCCAGGGATTAGATGCACTGGGTTGAGGCGAGCTTGTTGGAGCTGTTGGATTTCAAAAATTTCCAAGTTTTTCCCCTTGAAACTTGACCTACGGAAATTTGGACTAGTACTTTTGGTACTGGTTTTGGTTTCCTGGTTTTCTGGTACCAGTCAAAACTAGGGTTTGACTTTCTGGAGGCTTTGTCCACTAAAAAGGTGCACTCAAGTTGCCAAAATATTCACTAGGGTAGGGTGCACTTTTCTAGATGGCTTTTAGGCAAAACTTCCTCTCCAGCAAAAATCCCTAATTTTCTTGTACGACAACAATGACGTTTTTGTTTATCCAGTGAAAGGTGTTATTTTCATCTTAGCTCTGATACCATGTTAAGTTTTGAGCTATTATTAGGTTTCTTTTCAATTTACTAGTTAACCATAGCATAGGTAGGATCACTGAGAGAAACACAATCACAAGATACATAATATTTATCTTGGGAAACCCTCATGGGGGAGAAAACCCAGCAAAAAATCCTTATTATAGATAGCCAATACAATGCCAAGACAATAAACGAAAATACTAGAGAATATCCAACATTGAGCAATGTGCCTCTCTCTTCCTTCTTCTCCCAACTACAACTCTCCAAACTTGCGCACTTGATGAGTGAATGAGTGAGTGAACAAATGAGGTGCTAGCCTCCTTTATTTATATTGGTTGGCAGGCGTCGGAAAGGTGTCTCTTCACTAGGTAGGGCCGACTTCTCTTCTTAGTGGTTAAAACCACTTTAATTAGGCATGGAGGGCGACTTCTTAATTAGCATAATATAGTTAGGGTTTGACCAATCCACAAAAGGGGATTTGGTCAATTACAATGCTCGACATGATCAATCCACAAAAAGGGATTGATCTAATTAATAATCACATAATAATAAATCGAATACTCTTTGCAGTTACAATATTTTAACAAAACTTATCCTTCGTTTTTTGGCCATGTTTTATGCTAAAAAGGCCTAAAGATTATCCACCATTAACTTGTGAAACATAGGTAAAATCGTCAAACCACTAAAAAAAATAATAGCAATAGATGAAAACAAACAAAATCAACCATAAATGAATAATGCAATAGGAAATGAGAAAATTAGTGGTAAAAACCCTCACCTAAAATTCTCATTCTCCTTAGTCACTAACTTCCTATTGTCCTCCCTCCTCTCCTTGTTAAGTGAAAATGTCAAATGAGCATTGAAACCTTAATATGTGGTTTTTAGTTTTTTCTTAGAAACAAAATACACTCAGCAATGAAACAATGAGAGTCCACTAATGAAAAATTAGAAATTAAAGATACTAATTATTAGTAAAAAAATGAAAAATGAAAAATATTATTTATACATGTGAATAGGAATCATAATATTTAGTGTTATTTGGTGAATTATGATGTGCCTAAAATAAAGTAGAGTATTGGTGTACCTAAACCAAAGTGGTGCACCACTTATCTTATAGAAACTAAACTTGAAAATGAAGAGTGTTGCAAAACTCCACAAACATACACCCATGTTACACATTAATGCACTTATTGTGTGGCCAAACTCACCTCTCATTTATTGAATTTGTTCATTATTACTAAAGTGGAACACTTCCCATTTTAGAAAAATCAAATTTACAAATAAAAAGAATTAAAATCTCTTTCCAACGTATGTTCACACTAAACAAAATTATACTCCTTACTGCTCGAATTTACTCTTCATTTGTTGATCATGTTTGCTCTTCCAAAACTCTAGCATTTGTGAAAGAGAGGCAAAAACTTTGTTGAAGTAATCGTAACAATAAAGGATGGAAGTAAACAAAACATAACCGAAAAAATAAGAAGAAGAAGAAATGGAAAGTTAATAGAAATGAACGTGGAAAAAAGTGGGAGAAACCCTTATGTTCTCCTTCCTCACTTTTCCCTCTTATCCTTGTCTCTTGCTTGTCTCCTTATCGAGTGAGATTCTAAAAAGAATATTGAAACTTTAGAATGTGGTTTTTAGCTTTTTGTTAGTTAAAAAAATAGATGATGGAACGATTGGAGTTAACTAATTTTTATTTAAAAAAAATATAATTTGGAGAATTTAAATAATTGTGTATTTAAGAAAGTTTAAATAAAATTTAAAATTAATTATAATATTTATTAAGAAATAATTTGGAGAATTTTAAATAATTAGATACATGTGTGAAAAAGGAAAATGAGAATTATGATTTTTGAGTGCATTATGGTTCACACATATCAAAGTGGAGCATTGATACATTCTGATTAAAGAAGAGCATCAGTGTCCCCACACTAGAGTGGAGCACCAATGCACTTAAAGTAAAGTGGTGAACCAACCATTTCAAAAAAACTAAATCTACAAACAAAGAGAAACAAACCCACGACTTTGAACCTACAACCATGCCACACAAAAATACACCTCTTTCTTGACTAAACCCACCCCTCCTTTACTATCCATGTTTCCTACTAGAAAACTCTTTAAAAAAATCTACCATTAGCTTATGAAATAGACATACACCCTCAAACCTCCCAAAAAGGTAATGATAATAATAATAGATGAAAGTAAATAAAATCATAGAGAAGGCATTTTCAATTTCCAAGGTCTTTTTTAAGTTCCAAGGATTTTAATGATCTTTCTATTTTTTCTTCTCGAGAAGGTTTGTTTTCTTGGCTCTTTGAAATTATTATACTCAATACAAAATTGAGATTAAAAAAAACACCTTCAATTAAAGTGACCTAGACAATAATAGTTGTGAATATTAATTTTACAAATGATGACAATATCTTGCATATTAAATGAGGAAAACAATTATAAATCATATTTGATTAATTTTTTAAATCATAAATTTGTTTGATTAAATATTTTAACATATCATGAAAATAATTCTAAATTAATATATTAAATATAAAAAGAGATTAAAAATGGATCTTCAACTAAAGTGGCATTCATGATAATATATGTTAATATTAATCTTATAAAAAGAGACCAAATACCTCACAATTAAAAATGATTCATAATTCATCAAAGAGTTTGAAGTTACAAAACAATTTTTTTAATTTTCAACTTTAACATCATAAGTTGAAGAAAAAATCATATTGGGATTGTATTAACTTTATGGAATTATTAAAACTTGGTGATAACTAAAGATGCATAAATATACTCATGAAAGATGTTTGTGAAATCAACATTAATTATACTTTTATTCTCTACCAGGATTTAGGCCAAATGTTTCTCTAAATAACTGTCATTAGATAACTAGAAAAACTAGCTAAAAATATGATAAAATTAAAAATAGATACACATTTGGGCAAGTATAGAAAACCATAGTAAAATGACGCATCCATAACATAAATGTTGAACTAAACATGTACATATCACTCTTTGTTGCCATCACCTTGATTATCTTCCTCGCTTGGCATCATAACATTGTTGTTCTTAAAAACATGTTTTGATCTCGAATTATTTCATCACACAAACCACCAATCCCTATCCAACACATCTTAGTAAAAATTAGTTGCTTGCAGTGGTTTTGGAAAATGTAAGGCTCATTTTCATCCCACATCCTTTTGGAGTTAACACATATTAGTCTGTTATCGTGATCTTCCTTTACATTACTCCAATTGAAGGTATACAACCACTTGCACCTAAAAATAACACATTGGAAAGATGAGAAATCAACTTGCATGATCTCTTGTATATTTCCAAAGTAACGTAACTCCCCCTCTATTATGTTCTGATCACGGTGGCTAGCACGACTAGATTAGTCAAACTCGACCTCCACTCCGCAATCAAGTGCGACATGTCCAACATCGACATCCTTAGTGTAAAAATGATGTCAATATGCCCACATAGATGGGGACAAATGCACCTATAAAAATGTGAACAAAGGACGATGTCATATGTCTAGTAACCCAAGCATTAACAAAAAAAATATACATGTTATAATTCAAGTGTGCATTATAAAATAAGGAATTGACATAGAGTTGAGATTATTACAGAGCTACTACACTTGATATTTATGTTGAAGACATCATCTTCACCACATAAATAACAATTGGGTGTGCCATACTTCTCTATGATTTGGTCAGCCACCCAACTATTGGGATAGATCATTTGCATATTTTCTTTTAAATGATCAACATAAGGCATGCTTCTACCAGTCAACTATCTAAACCATTTCATGTCATTGTCTCATTTTTTTCTCATCTCTTCATACAACATGACCCATGGCATTATCCATGTTATAAATAACAAATGTATCAATGGCATCAATTTCTAAATTTGTTGATGTATTCATGAAATTAAAACAAATAGTGTGGGATCAAATATATATATTATCAAGTTCAGTGTAAACAATAATTGTGTAGAAAATTGGCAAAATATAAGTGACTTAATATTTATCATGTGTCTTCCCTATGTTGGGTGTTAAAGGAGCAAACAATGATTTAAGGAAATGGTGTGGTGATGTGGGAATGTGGCAATGCATAGAAAGAGAAACAGCAACAAGGCTACATTTTGCATTCCATGTGTAGAATGTGAAAATGTGGAAATGCAGATAAGAGAAGAACAACTTAGAAATTCAACTTAACACTCTACAATGGGTGCAATGATGCATGAATGTGAGAACTCGACCATGGGAATAAAGAGCAACAAGACTCTTTGCATTTTGCATTCTACATGTAGAATCTGGAAATGTGGAAATGCAGATAAGGGAAGAACAACTCCAAAATATTAGCTCTGTACTTTGTACCAAATGTAGTGATGCATGAATGTGGGAACTCGACCATGGGGAGAAAGAGAAACAAGACTCTGTACATTTTGCATGCTAGATGTGGAAATGTGGAAACGTAGAAAAGAATAACATGTTTTATTATTTTCCTATTGTTATATCTAGGTCGCATAAGCTAGATAGATATATTGATATTATGATCAGATATGTTAATATTGAAGCCCAACACAAGCAGAATCTTCAAAGATTTGATAGATAGCCTGACAAGAATGTATTTTTTTGTATACTAATTAATATATGAGTGGCTAAGTTACCAAAAAAAATTTATCATGCATCTTTTTTTGTTGGTTTGGAGTAGCTCCCCTTTCCTTTTGTCCTCATCTAGATGGTCATCCCAAACCAATATACCTAGTGTGTAATCAACTTGCTTGATGTACTCACTAGCATAATATAATGACTCAGATACTATGCACCCCTTCGCCAAAGACCCCTCATTTTTTCCTTTGTCAAACAAAACCCTTCAACTTTTTCATGTGCATCTCTAGAAAGAACATCCAACAACATGAGACCATCCCAAATAATTCAACCTCGTCAACTAGGTGAATTAGAAGATGGGCCTACAAGTCCATGAAACTCTTGGGCAATTCCTTCTCAAGCATACAAGCAATCTCAGCAATATCTCGATGCCACCATGGAATGCTAGCCATGTGAATCTCTTTTGATCTAATCTAACATACAAATGCAAATAATTTAGATATGGTGTCAAAGGTCCTAGGGGAAGTCATGGTTCACACAACCATGCATGAGAAAAGGATAATGACACTAAAAAATAAACGCATACAAAATTAATTGGCATAACGTTGTGAGTTCATAGTATATAACATACACTACAAAAAAAACATATAATCAACATACATACTCTTATAAAGTTCATATGTCAAGTGATTTCAACCCTAACAAATGTCCTCCACGATGAAGTAGTGTTGTAAATTCGACCCATCTAAAGAAGTTGCCTTCATACCCAATATAACATACTTTGCCAAAAATAGATCATATTTCTTCAAAATACATAGGACATCACCTTTTTTAAAAGACCAAGAGGAACATGCCTCTCCTCTACTCTATTTTCTTGGCCAATGTCTCCTTTTAGTATTTGAAAATAAGGTCTCTCCTAACACCCATTGTGTCACTTTTTTTATGATATGTTTCTCCATAAAGAATATGAAATATTTTTTAGTATATGCATGGGATCTAGTAAGTGGGCAATCTTAAGATACTCTCAATAAGGAATCTCACAAAATAAATATTTCATTTTCAACCCAATGGGAATTTTCTCAACATGGGTGTTGAAAAATTTGGGATCATCGAACATAGGTTCCCCATTTGAATTGAACTTTTCTAGAATTTCCTTCTCATAATTCTTTTTTCATATGCCCTATGCCAATATGCTTATGTCATCATTTTAGGTCTTCAGGGTCTCTCTGGTTTACTGTTGAAAGCAAATGCTATTGTTCTATAAGGATTGTCTTCTAAGAGGAATACTCTCGAGCATTCATGCATCAGCTTTCGTAAGTGGTTGGATCACCTAGCCTTTATGGAAGGTCCATGACATTACATTCATGGCATGCTTTTGTTACAAGAACTACGATGTTATTGTATATGGAACATGCTAACACCAAAGAAGATTTGCATCAAATTAAGTATGTGAAACAATGTTATGAATATAAACAAATCAATCAACATGCTTACCAAAAAAAACTCTTAGCCTTGGATAATCATGCATGGTGTACGCACATATGTCATACAATGTGAAAGACCTCTTTGTCGAGATGGGTCTTGATACAACATATACATGTATCCTTTCCCATAATCGCCTTAATTCATTAATCAATGGTTGGAGGTATGCATCCATTCTCTTCACCTATCATCTACCGAGAAATGTAAGAGCCAACGTAAGATGTGCATCCTTCACATACAAACATGGAGGGGTATTGTTTTTATCACTACCATTGGCCAAATAGAATTGTTGGTGTTTTAGAGAGAATACAGGTTAACTCCATCCATGTTTATGCTCAAGCAAAGGCTTCATATCTCATTCTTGAATGTATCAAACCATATATCCTCTATATGCTTCATAGTTATTGAATCCAATGGGGTTGACATAACTCCTAGTCACTTTTGTGTGAAGCATGCCACCCTTGAAACATGACTAATTTTCTGCAACAAGAGATCCTTTGAATCCTTGGAATTGTAGGCATGTACCTCAATATATTATGAGGACAATGTGCCTTACCCCCCCCCCTTTTTTTTGGCACCCGTCATGCCCACATTTTGAGCATATATCTTTGTTCGCATGTGTGCCTCTCTAAAGAATACAGTCATTCAGAAAAACATGATATGACATGTGTTATCCCATTTTGTGGATAACTAAGGAGATTATGGCTTGAGGCCCTCAGGTTGCATATATGGAGTGTCGAGAGACTACATGACCAGCAGTACCCTTTTGCATGGTTGGAAACCCCTCTCACCACCACAGATGGTCACAGATTTTCAGATGGCATCCACCACACTAGCTGGATTCCGGAAGGTAGTGGGCCTTTCTCCATTAGGTACAAATCAGTATTATGGTGAGAATCATTTGAATATTTAAGCTAGTTGAGTATGTTGTATCTTAGATTGCTCTAGATTTCATGATATATGCTTGGACATTATGCCTTTTTCCCTGCTTCACCTTGGTGGTTGACATTGTGCCCCAGTAAGTGGTTTTCCTTGGGGATGGGTTTGCTACTAGGAACTCCCTTAAAGAGACATCATACCGTTCCCGACCATACTTACCACTTTCCATCATTATTCCCCTCCATTTCCCTATCTCTTGGGATTTTAGGGTGTATTGACCCAAGAAGGGGTTGTCCCTCATTCTATGGGAAGAAGGGATTGAAGACCTAGAGGAATTGATGTTGGGTAAAAGATAAAAGCCTTGTATAAACCTTACAGATGCTTTGCCCAGGGATCACCCAAGAAAGCAGTGAAACACTTATCTTTGAGTAAAGGGGACCCGCAATATAATAAAATGCTTAAAAGGTTAGTTGAAGGATAGGAGGTCTCATCATGAGTCGACCTATCACGTCCATGAATGTCTAGTGGTATGGCATTGCCATCATTTGGTCACCAAACCAGGGTAATGGATCTTAGTTGCATGGCTAAGAGAAAGGGGGTCTCTTCACAATCCAGCCTTCTCATTTCCACTAGGTATTTGTGGGTGACATTGCCATTATCTGGTCACCACACCAAGGCAGTGACCTTCAACATCTCCTTAAAATTATGAAAGAATAAAAGAATGGAAAATAATGGGCTTGGAAAAAGTGCATTGTGGACGAAGGTATCACACACCCTCTACAAAGGCACCCATGAATGAGATGCTATGACCCCTTATATGTCATGAGCCCTATGCCCATTGAGTCTTGACCCCAACCACTCCATCCACTTTACATGGCTTAGAGAGGGATCTCTTGGAAACTCTCCTTGACCTAGGGAAAGATCTACCCAATAGGACACCTCGTCAACCCTCCCATATCAAGCTTGACAAGTCACATAGTGTCTTTGAGCAATTAATTGTTTGATATAGTGATCTATGATGCACATGCTTAGGTGGCTCATTTATTGATAGGATTCACTTATCATGATGTTATGACTTGAGATACTTAGAGGGCGTGCTCATTTGTCTTTGCAGGACCTAGTTGGTGGACATTTTTTGGGAGAACAAGCCTAGCTTGGGCTTTCATGGGGCTACAAGCCCACGGGTTGGATGCCAAGGGCCCACATGTCAAATGAGAAATATCATACTTGGAAGGATTTGAAGATGACTTGTATGACATAGCCTAGCCCCCACATGCCAAATAGTTTTCCTAAGAGAGGCAAAACGTCACTCCTAGAGGCATGACGTCACCTAGGGGGGTTAGGGCTTGGACATTTTGAAGGGGATTGAGACTTCATCGCGAAGGAAGTTGTTGGATGCTTAACATGTGGCTTTGGGAAGCCTGTATGCTCCTCCCCATCACCAATGACCTCCTCCAAATGCCAAAATGTCCCCTAAAGGGGTGGCATCCTACTAAAATTAAGGTTTATTTGTGCAAAAGTGAAACTTTAAATGAATTTTTTAATATTAATTTGTTAAAGGGGGCGAGATTAGGGTTTTTGACCCCTAGTATTGTGGTTTACCCCTTAATTTATGGACAAGTCACCTTAGTGACATTTTGTATAAATAAGAGATTATAAGATCTCATTTGAACATAACGCTCCCTCATTGTGAGAAGTATTAGTCTGAAATTTTCGTTTTATTTGGAAAAATTGTCTCTTTTGGCTCTTTTTTATGGTTATCTCTTGATGTTATGGTTGATGGGAGTGATGCGCTAGCCTTGGAAGGCTTATCTCTTGCTTTTGTTTTGGATTATCTTGGCATTTTCCTTGAATTGGTATGGTTTTTACTCTAATGCTATCATTTGTTTCAAGTCAAGGTCATTGTGCTAGGAGCTAGGTGGGAAGTATAAGGGAATACACCCCCACCATAGTCTTCATCATTTTATGCTTCATTTCATGCTTCATGTTATTGGTTAAACAACAGTTTGCTAAGAGAGGTATAAGGGCATACACCCTCTTAGCTTAAACCCTAGCTAAAGAAACTTGCCTTGGGAAGTAAAAGGGATTACACCCCCTAGGAGGTAGCTTCTCTATCTCTTTCTTTTCATGACCCCATTAACCCAATAATTAAGAGCACTAGTCATTTATTATTGAATTGGAGAAATAAAATATTGCATGGGGAAACATGATTTTTGGTCATTTTTACTTCTTGCAAAGTGGATTGTATTCATTGTGCCTTGTGCACCTCACAGCCACTAAGGTGTCCCAATCAAGGGAATACTTCTTTCTGCTGTTATAAAATTTCATCTTCGGTCATTAGGGCTGCAGAAACCCTAACTCATTTGCTTGAATAACTCCCTTATCAACCATTGGATTTTGCTTAAAGTTTGCACACTTATTCTTCTTGGTCTAGCGCACTTTTTGGAAAAGTTTGAGGGGATTTCAGTGGCTTATTTTCTTGTTGTAATACATTGAATGTTACATCCATGAGGCTGATATATTTTCTGCAGACAAGTGTTTACAACGGCCTTATCTTTTTATGCTATAATATTGGTTTTTCATCTTGAGTTTAGCTAGTCATTAACTAGTCTTTCTCTTGTATTTTCTACTTGATCTCTAGCTGTTATTGAGCAGCTTATAGTACCATTATATTGCTGATATATATTTTTATCTATTGTTGCAAATTAGGGATAAGAAGATTAACTTTCTGATCCAACTAACATACATCATTGCAAAGTGGTTTTTCTTGTGTCTCGGGCAGGTATTTCACCATTTACAGGTTACTCAACATACTTGGCAACCCTTGGACCTTCCCAAGTCTTCATTACACACAGTTCGCTTCACTTAGACTTGACCTCTAGGGGCTTCACTTCCATCTCTATCCATATCCATCTCATTCCCCCTGGGGTCACCAGGATCGCCTCCCGAGAGTGACATAATCACCCTTGAAGTGTGGGACCTACATCGAGGTAACATTGGGTGTAGGATTCCCAAGTTGTAGCACTTGCCTTGTAGTTGGGTCAGGATTTTCCCAACCTACAACTTGCGCTATAACAATGTGTACTCGACACCCAACCTTCTCAACAATTGTTTTGCCTCTTCACAATTTCCTAGGAAGACATTATCACTTGGAAGTACCTTATCTTTGAATAACCTGCAATTAGTGTTAGGTGATTTATATGTACTAAAAAAGACACTAAACTACCCTCAATTAAATTGTCAACCCGGGGCAAGTAAACTTAGAGTTGTAGCAAAATATATGCCAAAGGTAAAAGGTTGGTAGGAGTATAATCTAACTAATGAAAGCATCTATCTAAGGCTAATCTAATCAAACAAAACTATCTAATGAGCAAACCCTACTAAACAAATTGAAACTATTTAACCTAAGTATTTTTGGGCTAAGGATTGATGGATGGTTCTAAGAAAAGCCAGTGAAAACCCTACTTTAAGGCAACTAGTTCATGTCAATAAGAAAAAGCAACTACCTAAGCATATCAATAAGCAAATGACAAAAGCAAACTATCTTAACTTGCCAACCTACATTCAATGAGCAACTACCCTATGAAAGCAAATAAATGAACAAGTAAGCAAAGACACCTATCTAACCTATAAAGCAAATAGACAAGTAAGCAAAGACACCTAACTAACCTACTAAAGCAAAAGACAAGTAAGCAAAGACAACTATCTATCCTACTAAAGCAAATAGACAAGTAAGTAAAGACTTCTCATTGAACAACTATCTAGCCTAAGAGGCAAGTGGACTAAATGCTTGATGCAAAACTATTTCTAATGCATGAGATGAAATTCATTTTATTGAAAGCAAGAAGGACTACCAACTAAATGCCTAATTTATGACAAACAAAACTGCTCTTAAATCTATTGAAGCAAAAGACTAACTACCCTACAATGACAATAAAACTATATTCTAACTTATGAAAGCAAGAAACTATCTTTTCTGAACTACAAAAACAAGGAACTATCTTTAATCTATGAAACACTTAAATATAATGTTGGTGGTTGTGTGAATGCCTTCGGTGGTGACGGATGATATCTCAATGGCACTTGACAACAAAGGACAATTCGAGTGGTATAAATTCAATATTATTCTCAATGGCAAAATGGAAGGTATGTATTAAACAATCCAACGAGAATTTAGCCATGACAAAGATAATGTTAAATACATTGCATATTCATGTACAAACCATTAACATCATAATGAGATCGTCATTCTACTTCTAGGTTACGTAATCAAAATTCATACCTAACTCAATCATTTAACTACAAAATATAATTGCAATTCAATTCTAGAAAAGGAAACTACATAAGTGAAACCATGCTATGTCTAGACTAATAATTCAAACTACAATTAAACAATGCTTTAAAAACAGAGACTAAAACATGATATAAAAAGTAAATGAGCAATCTACATTAACCAATAACTAATTTCGAAGAGATCTATATAAACTAATATAAGCAAGCTAGGATTGAAACTAGAACTTATTCTATTCATCCATCAAAATCCCTGTCAAAGGAAACCCAAATAAAACTCTATTTTATTCTAAAAACTTTGTTTTCAACTTGATTATAAAACCATAAATCAAAGCATAATTTAACATCTAAATGCACATGAGGTTAATATAAAGAGATTTGCAAGTCTGCTCCTAATCTACAGAACTAATTCATGCTAACATAACCCATCATACTAACCGGCAAAAGAGCAATAAAAAAATTAAATTACAACAAGCTAATTAACACAATAAAACATGCATATACAGAAAATAAAAGAACAATTTAAATTATGAATTGCATAAACAACACACTGATCGTCACCAAACTGTTGGTGGGCCCCCCAGCAAGTCGTGGCTACTTCCTACAAGTGCACCACGAACTTCAATAGGCCGAATTCACCATGAAAGCTTGAAAACGCAGTTCTGGCACAATTCCGGTAATGTAAAACTCAAAATAGAGGAAAATCGTTTTTCTGACAATTCTAATGCTTATGCTACTTGGTTCTTCTACTTAACAATCATCTGACCACCTCAGTGGTATTTATAACATTTACAAACCAAGTGGTCGACCACAGGAGGGTCGAACCACTTCTAATTTCGGCAAAATACAATAAATGATGCCATAACTGACAAAACAGAGCAAGCCAATAATCGCCTTCTTTGGACAACTAAAATCGAGTTGTCTTGAGCTTAGTAGCTGGAGGGGGCAATCATGAAGAAAACCCATGTGTCTGATTTGTCCATCACTGGCCGCCAATGCCATAACCGCCAACTCGCCTTGCATTTTTGTGCAATAATGGGTGTTGGAACGAGCGCCGGATCGGATTCCGGAACGAATGCTGGAACGAATGCCGGATCAAGTGTCGGAACTGGAAACATGGTGCGTTTTGCCCTGTAACAGCAAAAAAACACGAATTAACTCTTGAAAATCATAGAACATGATGAATTAAACTTGATTTAATCATTAAACATGAATTACACGTACCTTATGGCGATCAAACCGATTTACCATAAAATTCTTCAAAAAGATCCTTCAAAACGTGCAAAACATATATGTACATGCGGCAAAAATGTATAACAACCGTCATAAAAATGATCATATCTCGGGCCCAACAATTAGTGGGAAATATGAATGTATACTATCATTAAGCATGCACAAAATCCATTTACTTAATGATTGTGTGACAATATTTGTTAAACTATACAGGACTTAATGGTTAGTTGCCTTTGCAATGACGAGAAACATGCATCTAACATACTATACATTGACGTAGAAACATGCATCTAACATACTATACATTACTTTCATCTTGTACAATGATATTTTTGTCCCTAATTGGGTAGACCTTCACCCATGTCCAAAAAAGGGCTGGTGGAAGCAGGTTTCGAGCTTTCGAAGAAGGTATTAGTGATAAGAGCATTAAATTCTAGCTCATCTTGTTGGGATGCATTTAAGAACATTCCCTCAATGGCATGGGTATCCCATAAGAAATCATCCATACCAACCTCTATATCTTTGTCTTCATCTCCGATACGTGAAGAACTAGTGTTACTATAGACATTATGAACTAGTTACTCAAGATGTAGTGGGAATTGAATAGGTGGTTGATTCAACCATGCTTGGTATGTTTCCTCTCAAAGCTACGATTGTTTAGTGGCCTTTTCCCAAGTTGACATCATAGTGGGGTGCAATGGTAGATGGTAGACATGTCGTTCATCATCCAAATCCTAATTGCAAAAATATTGAATATTGAATCAATGATATTAGTAAGCACAATGAAATTAATATGTTCAAATGTTATACCAAACATTTATTGGAAGCATGGAAAAAAAATCAATACACATGCAACCAACCACTTTTTAAAACAAACATCGATTAAGCGATAAATTTACATTATTTCCATTGAAAATCCAAACAAACAATTACTCAAATGATCATTTTCTTATACCCCAAGGGTAGTCCATCTATAGGTGCTTCCAATGCAAGCCAATTTTGGTGAATAGTTGGTGCTCTACAAAAGTTATAGTTTATTAACAATTCATGACCAGGATATAATCTACATATTGCATGCACAACAACAAATATGGATGCATTCATTTTCATAGAGGACTCATTGTCATTTGATTGAACTCCTCAACTGAACAATAAGAACCTATAACTATTTATGAACCCTGCAATATTGCCAAGAACTCATTGCCATTGGAGTGTTCCTCAAACGAACAATAAGCACCTATAACTTTTTATGAACCCTACAATATTGCCATGAGTGTGTGGACAACCATTGATATATAATAGGTTCTTCCTATTAAAGTTTTTGGAAGCATAATCATTCATTCATGTATACACATGTGAAAGGATTAACAACCCAAGATTTGAAATATCTATTTTAGACTTATCAATCATATAATTAGTACCACAAAAGGAGAATTTGTTCCCAACATCATACAAAGTGCAATTAGAATAGGTTTGGTATTTACTTTGCAAATGGATAAGAAGAGAGAAGTCATTGTTGTACCCTCCAACAATTGAATATACCTTGGTGTGTACTTGGACATTAATGTATATTTTTTTTATCTCTTAATAGAGATGTTTCATGTAGTATTGATATCATACATTGACCCACTAAAATTCTCGATTGACTCAAGAAAAAGGAGATAGGCTAGTCAATTTCAAATGAAACACAATGGATTTAACTTCCAAAGTTTCAAAAAAGGGGCATATGGAAGTGTTCCTACATGTCTTTTCTATATTTTTGATCGGATCCTTGACCACAGTGGAAGGTAGCAAATCGTCAACTTTGGGTAGTTAGTCAGTGTGACACGCCAAAGGTTCACCTTCAACACTTTACATTTTGAACAACCACGTATTGTTGGTGTATCATAAAAGAGATCCAGTTCACAATAAAGTACCATTGGCCAAAGATGGATGCTAAAATATAACATGTTATAGTTGGTAAGGAGAAGTGGCTCCCATTTTTTTCTACCATATGCCTACGGTATCTTGCTTCGGATAAGAACTTGCAAGATTTTTGTACCAGTGGAATATCCTATACATCTAAACTTAATCACAAATTAGTACCTATAAAATTCAATGCACAATTATTCAAATGCATATGCAAAGGTAGCATAAATTCAATAAGATAATCAATATATATAGAAAAACTAGACTTATTTCAAATGAAAAGGGAGAACTTGTTAAACTTGGAACAATATGGAATGAGGAATCTAAAGAATCGACCGTTTGACATCATTACTTTTTTCTTATGCATTTGAACCAAAATCACAATTAATATGTCTCTAAATTCTTAAAAGAAAATTTGGGAAGCATGTAACATTATAACTTCAAACAAACTTTTGAAGGTCTTTTTAATGAAACTTATGTGCCTTGTTTAATTTGGCAAAGTAGTGCATTTGTTTTTACCATAAGCATCAATACACTTGGTTTTGATGTGCATCAAACACATGCCTATACTAAAACCTCTATAAAGTAATAACTATGCAAGTTCGCACTTCTATTTTTCTAAACATGTTTGCCACGATGCGACTACAGTAATATAGCACCTCGGTACACGTAAATCTGGCAAGCCTATTTATTTTACTTTATTTTATTTTTCTTAGAAACCTAGACAATGTGTTTTCATCAATGCTTCGAAAAATCAAATGAAAAAAAAAAATAGGAATTTCATTTTGTAAAAGTGACTTAAACAAAACCCTAAACAATTGTTGTCCCAAGAATTAAAGGAGAAACTTGTGCAAGAGAGATTCACCAACTAAGAGATTGGAGTTGATAGATTTTTTCTGAAGAGAAAAATTTCTAAGGGGTTACCATGGGTTGTGTATAAATGTATGGAGGAGAAATTTTAGGTGTGTAACTTCATTCTCTTCATCTCAACAAATTTTCTTCTATTGATTAAAAAATTCCCATAATTTTTGTGTTTATTCTTATTCATATTTATTGTTCATTTCAACAAAATAGAAGGGTTTTAAACTCATCCTCAATGCTACAAACTCTATCTTTTTTGTTGCTTCCTTTTTGGTCTATTATGTTGCAAAGCCTAGCCATGGGGGTTTAGTTTTTTCCCTTTTGACAATGAGATTTGTTTTCTTGGGGTTTGGGCTATTTATTGCCCTCAATGGTTATTTTCATGCAAATATTATTTCAATGGATTGGTGCCCCTCATTGCATTGGATCGGAAAACTTATGTCTGTCAAGTTTTTTAAAATGTTTTCAAGTTGCGCAATGCACAATACAAAGTAGCAACACACTAGTGTGATTATTACTATATAGCACATTGCTTTGCTCGATCCATTTTTTAAAAAGTTTTCAAATTGTGTGGTGTGTACTATATAGTAACTATGCACCAGTGTGATTATTATTGTAGAGCACATCGATTGGCCCTAGCAATTTTTAGAAAAAAAAATCAAGGGCTTCATGAAGCACATTGTACAATATATAATACTGTGTCATTTATTACTTCATAGTGCACTGCTTATCTTGCAAACTTGCAAATATATTAATGTGTGAGAGTTGTGTAGTTTCATATTGGGCTATACGGTGCTCCATACAAACATAAACACATTAGAGTGTAATATCATATAAGGAGCACTGATGCATGTTACTGTATAATGTGAACCAATTACCCTAAAAACAACTTTGGGTTGAAATTCTCTCCTTAATTTGTAAAATATATTGCATGATTTGTATATTTCATTTTTTGGGTCTTTTGTTGATAGAAGATTCTTAATAAAATATCAAGGAAAAAACTTATAGCAACAAGCATGAGGGAAATGCATCCCAACAAGAGAACATGGCAAGTTATTTGAAGTTTTAATATAAAAGAAATATATTTGAATTATTTGTACATATAAATTATGTGTATTGGTTAACATGTGTTATGCAGAGAAACAACTTGAAAACATTCGATAAGATTATTCACAATCTGAGTATAAAAGATTGTAACAAATTTAATGAAATTGTTTTAAACAAGGGAATTAGGTGGATCAAAAATCGATGGACGTGAATTTTTTCTTTGAAATTTTAGGAATAGCGTACTTCTTAACAATAATAGCTAACAAGTTAAGGGTGGCAAGAGTGGGGAAGAATATCTATGATCCCGGAGGAAAAAGACTGATTTATTATTCTTAAGGGCTATGAAATGTTTCTAATAACATCGTTGAGGCCTATTCATTATGGATGGGTATGTGCCTCACAAAGACCATAGGAATCAACGATCTTGTGGTGCTGGAAGATTTGATGTTGATAATAAAATCCATGGTTAGCCAAAACTAAATGGGAAACAATGCTTTGAGCTCTTTGCTCTTGAGTATCAAAAGCATGGCCTCCTACTTTGATGAAATCTCCTTCTACCATATCAAGTGTGAGCTTAATGGTTTGGCAGACCATTGGGCCAAAATTGCATCTCACTTGAATGTTGGAACCTTGATTAAAAATGGGGTGGTGTCATCCACCCATATCCCCTAGCCATTAATGTTGCCACATGTTCATTGTTCTTGATGCCAACCATGGAAAGCACATGAAATGGAGGACACGACAATAGGCCATTAACACCATGCACTTGAACTGTTGGTAAGCTTGAGTGTTTAATAAATGCGATTTGTGTGGGAATGCATTGAAATGTGGGATTAATCCTTCAATGGCAATGAGTTTTTAGTGTTCTCTGCTCAGTAGAGAGGAGTGTTCTTCATCCATGGTTGGTCTGGTCTGGTTGTTCTGGAGCAGTGGAAATCTGGAAATCCAAGAAATGTAGTGCTAGAGTGTTCTTGGAGTGGAGGAATAGTGGATCATGAAGAGCAGGTTGCCTAATTTTTTCAATTTCGGCGGACTTTCTGGAATGGTTTGATAACTTTCAGGTTATTCAATTGCATATTTTTCTGCCTCTCTCAATGCTTTTCCTATTTTATGCTCTCAAGCAAATCCTTTTATTCTGATATTCAATAGAGTTGGAGTGGGTTTAAATTCTTTGTGGGTGTTGTTGGGAACTATGGAGCGTAGTTTTTAATCACCCAATTTACACTCTGTGGAAGTTTTTGCTACAACCAAAATGGGTGCCATTGATGGAAGAGAGGTAAATAAAATTCTTTGTAGGCACAAGGAGATACTCCAGAAAAACAACCAAACCCTCTACAACATTAATGGGAAATTTATGGAATTGGAACAAGTCTTAACAAGAAGTGTGCCAAACATTATGGAATTTCTTTAGGTTCAAATGCGGAGGACCAATGCCTTAGAGATCAAATGTTGACAGCTTTTCATGATGGTCATGCCTCAACAAATGAACTCCCTTTCTCGGGCATCCAACAATCACATTTCTACCAATTCCATTCAGTGGATATCCATAGAGGAAGAATCTGGGGGTCAACCACACAGCCCCATGGAAGTCGAAGAATAGGGCCCTCTTATCTTTGTTGAAGGGAAGGAGGCTATGGTTGGTGATTTAAACTAGAAATCAATGTATTTTCGAGTCATTTTTCTTCTTGATCATTTTGTGAAACTAGTTGTCAGTGGGAATGTATGGAAGTCTAGCTTAGAACAGATAGATAATACTCAGTTAGTTTATATAGACTTAGATATCCAGATGGACATTCCTGGAATTTTGGATTTAATTACTATAGCCATGTAAATCCTTTTTTTTAATGAAAATCTAGTTCTATTTATGTTTAAAAAAAAACAATAATAGTTAACAAGTTTCAAAATTCAATTATATATATGTTCAATGTTGTGCAAGGACCGATAGTAAGGGAATAGTAGGCCCTCCTAAGAAGAAATTTTTTACTAAGGATGTAAATTATGATGGATTGATCCTCATTGCATTTGGAGTGGTGTTATAAGTTAATGGCAAGGGGGGAGATTTTATAAAACTACGAGGGATATCTTTCTTCCCCACCACATATTTCTTCACCACTTCCTGAGGACTTCATTAAGGATGCATGCTTCCCCCCCTCCTTTTCCTGCTCATCACTAAAGGATTGAGTAGAATTATAAAGTATGATTTCAAAAAAGGAATTATCATGGAAATAAAACCATTTGGGACTATCTAAATAATTCTCTCATGTAATTTGTAGACAATCTTCTCTTATTTGGAAATGGTTTCACCTAGGAAGCCAAAGCATATGCCCATATCCCAAACTTTTTTTTCATGTTATAGGGATGGAAATCAACAAAGATAAATCATTATTTGCTTTATTCATGTACCTTAGTTTCAAAAGCAGATGATTTGAAAATTCCTCCCTTTCACAGTTCAAGCCTTTTAATCGAAACTCTTATATCTAGGTTTCCAACTTAAGCCCAACAAATATCAAATAAATGACTTGACCTCGATCATAGAAAAAGTGAAAGCTCATGTCACCCATTGGAGTGACTCACAAATAGGTATCGAGAGCAAGAAGACTAATCTTGATTAAGAGTGAGATTTAAGCAATCTCTATCTATTGGTTCGATATTGGTGATCCTCCTAAACATATCTTATCACAAGTAAGAAAAATCTTCTTCAAATATCTATGGAAGGGGAATAAGGAAGAGGGAGGTTTGGCACTAGTCTCTTGGGAAAATGTATCTCGCCCAAATGAAATTGGAGGTTGGGGCATAAAACATTTAGGTAAAATTGTAAAAGGCACCTAGAAACTGATGTTTGAAATTTTATATAGCAAATAAATTGCACTAGCTTATGTTTGAATATTGGCTTATGAATCCCCAAAATCATATAAAGGGGGAGAAAACTTCTAGAAGGCATTAAAATTATCAACACACTTAATCATTGAACACCTTTGTTGAAAAATAGGAAATGGAGAAAACATCAAATTGGGAACAAACTATTGGGTATGACAATATCCATATTAGAAAATATCAATACAACTGCTGGATTCACTCATGAACTGTAATTTCTTTATTTTACAACAAGTGTCCATGGATCCAAGGAGTACTCCACGAGCTTGGCACAATGCACAAGAGATAGGGATTTATGGTTATGAAGGGAAACAATGGAAAAAGTACATTAGTAGCTTGACAAAAGTAGGGGTGTTGCTCCAAGAGGAGGAATCCATATTGTTATGGGGAGAAAATCCATCAATTAGAAGATACAGTGTGAAACTAGGGTACAAATCCAACACCCATGCATTCATCTAGGCACCAAGCCATGGACATGAGTAAAAAATATATGGAAATCATTGACCTCTCCAAAGACTATATTGCATGCATGGCTAGACATAAAAGAGGTTATCCCAACTTGGGATATGCTAAGGAGACATGGGTGGACTAGCCTAATTAGGTGTCCATTTTGTGGGGAACAAGATGAGACAATATCTCATCTACCGATCCATTGTCACTTCACTAAGGAGGTCTGGACATAAGCTTAAATATTATGCAAAAAACTAATCCAATTGACATGTGGCAAGTTACAAGAGGATTTGGAATAATGATTGGAATAGGTAGTGGCTAAGTACACAAGACTGGCATTTGATATACTATGGTCTCTATGGCTTGCAAGAAATGAAATCATTTTTCAAAGCTGAGATGCAAACATCTACAAGATTTTCTATCAATTGAAGGTAAACAGAAACTTCACACCTCCAAACAAGACTCTCAAACCTCCCTATATCCTAATCCCTCTAGTATTTGATCCCAATTTAACCAAATGGTATTTTGATGGGGCATCCCAAGGAAATCCAGGAATTAGTGGGATTGGATGTTGGTTCATATTACCCTCAAGAGGTAAATTATCATTCAAGCTTGGTAATGGAAGAGAAATAATCAATAGGGATAAGTTGATAGTAGTAGACACATTATTGGACTCAGGTACAGAAAAGAGCTACAAATTTCAATATATCTCTTTTATGCATCTATATAGAAAATTCATCATTGAAGCAAATCAATTAGGAAAAGAAGTTGTCTAGGTAACTCAAGGCACAATGCTCTTAGAGCATCCCATAGATAGAATTTCTCTACCTAGAATTAGAATTTCATTTTGAGAATATAAATTTGAGGTTAAGTTGTTTTATATAAGTAGCCCTCAAAAGGACACATGGGAAAGGCAAAAACCTATGCATAGTGTAAGGTATTCTATTTTGGTTAAGCAAACAATACTATAGATCTTTTTTGGTAATACCTCCTTGTAAGGCTAGACAGATCTAAAGAGGTGGTGACAAATGGTAAAACAATTCTAGACAGCTTGTACCGTAGCTAATTGTTGTATATGAGTTACTCATTTTATAATAAAATTGAGTAGATTTTTTTCATTTCAAAAAAGAATGAACGTATTGACATTATTTTCACTTATAGTACAAATATCAATCCAATGAATCCAAGAATCAAGTTATATTTGAATGACAAAAATCATTTATGAAGCAATGGCAATGAGACCTACAAGACTTACAATAGTAAAATCATACAATAACAAAAAGTAATCATTTAGAAAGCATTGTTGCTAAACATGTTTTTCTATAATATGTATATACTAGTCCAAAATATTACCAAATTAATATTTACGTTATGTTTACTTTCGCATAACGTTTTTTTATCTTGCTTTTCATTTTTCAATAAAATTAAGAAACTAAAATTTGTAAAACAAGATGATATTCAAAACATGCTAGTGGGGATGTCCAAAAATATGTACAAGGAGATGGTCAAAAAAATAAGAATAATTGAACCATGGAAGGAGCTATCTCAAAAACAACGTGCATTGTAATACCCCTCAAATAAAATATTTGGCATGTTAATAAATTTCCTTAATTGGAAATTCGAATGTAGAATTAGATGGTAAATTTGATTATTGTTAATTTAATTATTGTGCAAGACAATGACTTTCCAAGTGTCCTTAGTTACTAGACAGATGTAAGAGACAATATTTTTATTAATTAACTGAAGGGAACAGAAGGAACAACCAATTTAAAAGAGATTCTTATGAATCCATGAGTGGGGAACAAGATGAAGCTGACCTTGGGCATGAAAGGACATGTGTCAGAAGTCAATTTTGATGATTGACACACCCTGAAAATCAGGGATTTCCAAAGTTGCGAAAATTCCCAAAGAGGGAAAGAGCTTGGAAAAGATTAAGACCTGGGAAAAATAATATATATACACATGTGTGAGGAGGCAGGATGTTGCTTAGCATGTGGAGGAGAAGGATTCACCGGTACAATTTTTGTTAGTAATTCAGAAGAGTGCAAAGGATGTTGTTATGTGAGCACTAAGGTGTTAGGCAACTGTTGAACACACAAAGTTTATGCTGGAACATGAGGCTCAATCTTGCCCTCATGGATTCATGATCAGGCTTGGGGGTGATTGGTGTTGGTCCCCGGTTTTGATCGTGTTCTTTGCCTATATTATATACCACAGACCTCCATTTATATGCCAGTACCACCCTTTTGGCCTCGTTTTGACATAATTAACATCTCCCTACCATTTAATGGGGTTACCTAAGGTATCTT
>SNQJ01S0024565.1:129957-150352 GCA_010110895.2 Picea sitchensis | reverse complement strand
CCTAAACAGAAATGATGATGGTAGATGGTTGGACATAGAGGTAAAATAATTCTGTGGCACCACACTTTTGAATAGAAATAGCAGCACCAGCACTTGAACACAAGATTGTTTTGTTGTTGATGACTTACATAGGAAATGCTCAGTTTCAGGGTAGTTATTAAGATTCAAGTTCTCAGAATAAGTGTGTGTTTTCTTCTTAGGATATCATTCAGATAGAGACTAGAGGCTTACCTGCACATACTGTGTATCAGCTCAAAGTTTACCAACCCTGGTTTGACAATTTAGTGTTTCAGGTCATTCAAAGCTTCAATTTAGCAGCCTGACAATTGGATCAAGTGAAATTGGTTGATCCTTTCTAAGGTTGGGTGGAACTTGGCTGCTCCTTTTGTTTCTCCCAGGTTTTACTTTCTTTTTATGGCAGATCCTAATGTTGTTAATGAAATTATGAAATGTTATTTCATTTGTTGATTGAGAAATTTCTATAGTGTTTTCCTTAAATAATCTAGAATGGGGAATATCAAACAAAAGATACCTATGTGTTGAATAAGAGAACACACACACGCATATATGTTGATACAGCTCAAATTATGTCTGATTGTTTACACAGAATTTATAGGGAAATATCATATATAGAATTTTATTGTTGTGTGTTGGCCCTTGGTTATGAAAGTAAGCGAAGATCAAGGAAGAAAAGGCAGAATGCGAACTACGCGGAAAACACAGTGACTGTTACTGGGTCGAAGTGAGAAAAAGAGCAGAAAAGACGGAACGAAGTAAAAGGAAGCAAGTCATTGAATGAGGATATCGAGGATCACAGATAAGAAAGACAGATGGATCGTGGAAAACTCAGCAAGCAGAAGAAGATGTCAATAGATGCTTTGGAGCACCGTGAGAGAAGGAAGGAAAGATAGGTTGGCGAAGCCCTAAAAACACGAGTCAAGTTGACCTAAGGTTTTAGACACCTAGGGTTTTGGTATCTAGGGTTTTGACACCTAGGTTTCGGCCTAAGGATGTCGGTGAGATATTGTAATGTATAAATAGAGGTCTAAAGGGCCTTGGATGTATGGGTATGTCGAGTTGGTGTTATGATTGTCGTTGTTGTCTTTATCATTAAGGGATCGAGCGAGTAATAGTGTGTGAGGAAGAAGTGTTGAGTATGAGAGCCTTCTATATTGTAAGATCTCTAGTTGGGTGCGCAGGGAGGGGAGAGACAGAGAGGAGAAGAAAGAAGATCTGCTAGCTAAGAGTGCAGACAAGAACTGTATGATTCATCTTAATATATTATAAGCACATTTTTGTGGACGTAGCCCTAGAGAGAGGGTGAACCACGTATATCTTGTGTCATATGTTTGATTGGTGTTCTATTCTTTGTTATTGGTATATTGTTGTTGCATTACTGTGTTAGATATGATAGATATATCTTGCGCAGTAGATCCTAGGAAGATAAATAATGTTAGATTGTTGTGTGTCGATCACTTTGAATCCACTTTACATTCCTTTTGGTTGTATATATCTCTGTCCTGCAACCCCCTCATAGTTACTTCGGGTGAGAATTCATCTGCCTCGCAGGTGTTGCTGAAAGGGCCAGTAGCTAGGGCTTGTTGGTGCACTCTTAGAGTTGAACCCTGGGTCTTCCCCTATGCCAACATTGTGCAAGTAAAGTATACATATATAGGTTGATACATATCTAATTATGTATGCGTGTTTACACAGAATTTAGAAGAAATTATCATATTGCATCTACATAAAATTACTCTGGGTTTTTCTCTTTAATCAGCCTTATACGCTTGCATGATAAATACAGTGAAAAGGACACATTGTATTTCCATTGAATTTATCAGTCTGCATAATACACATAAGTATGGATAAATCAATTTTCCATGAGTTAAATATTGTACGGGTTACAATAGCATAAGTAAAGTAAAGGAACGAAAAACATATTGTGTTCCTCCCTTGTACGCTTGCATGACAAATACAGTGAAAAGGACACATTGTATTTCCATTGAATTTATCAGTCTGCATAATACACATAAGTATGGATAATTCAATTTTCCATTCGTTAAATATTGTACGGGTTATAATAGCATAAGTAAAGTAAAGGAACGAAAAACATATTGTGCTCCTCCCTGGTTGAAGCAATTAAAGGAACCCAAATACCTTCTCTTTCCTTTTCTGCTTGAGGCGAGAGAATATTATGATTTGTACCTGGAAACAAATGGGGTATTAACTGGTTAGATTAGATTGTATAAAGATAAATAGCAAGTAAAGAAATTATATATATATATATATATATATATATATAAAGTGTAAGTAATACTTGGACCTGTATGTGAATGCATGGAACTTCGACTTGAATTCTCTATTGAGCGAGGGGTTGGGTGTTGGGCGCATTTTCATGGGTACCTCGCATAAAAGAGAGGCCCATCATTAATTTATTGCATCCATCACGTATAATGATAGAGTAAAGAAATTCATTACGAAGTACTTCCTTATTATAAACAGAAGTGAATTATGCATACGTCAATTAAACAGTGATACTAATGACTAGATTAAAGATTAAGGTGGATTATGTTTTTGTAGAAGTAACCCCTTGATTTACATACTAAGGGATTAAACCCTTTTGTTACCATGTATTCCTTTAGTACCAATTTACATACTAAGGGATTAAACCCTTGTCAATAAGATATGAGCTAAGGGGTTAGTCGTAACTAATTCATAATTCGATAATAAATTTAATAGATCGATCAAAGCCAAACAAGTCAGAGATAAACTTTGGTTAAATGAAAAAATTCCTAGTCAAGCCCCAGTTAGATATTAAACCAAATGTTAAACTAGCGAAACCGAGTTAAGGTAAAGAGTGGAACAACTTTTGCATATCTTATAGCGTGTGTTAAAAATCTTGTTAACGGTAGAGACAACCTTGCATTTGGCAAGAGGCTAGTACTAGACCCAAACAAAAGACAGGAATGAGTGTTAACCTCTTAAACAGTTCAGGAAATAGTTGAAGGGACAACCCAAACTTTAAGTGAAATATGTGAAGGGTTTAATGGGACTAACGTTAACTTCAGTCAAGTGGCTTATGTAGACAAGAGCCTTTAAGTAAGGACCCAAGTGTAAATTATGACTTGAAGAAAAACCTTGAACGAAAAGAAGGGAACAAGAACAGTGTGTGGTCAAAAACCCATGGTTTAACCCTTAGTAGTCCCTACGACTCGCACGCGGAAGAAACTTAAAAAAAAGAAAAAAGTAAAGAGAACCAGAACAAATTCATAACGTTTTATATAGAAAGACCTCTTTTCATAATTCTTTCCCTCCACAGGAGAGGAGAATATGACCACAACTTGGGTAAGTAGCTCCCACTGGATATTTTCCACCATATCCTCATAAGTTCGCAGGACCTTGTTAAGAGAAGGAGTAGACATAACACCCATACCTTTACTGGCCTAAATGTCGTAGGTCCAATTGTGAATTGCATGAGAAATGTTGGAGGGCGAGGTCACCTTTGATCCTTGTAACAAGTTTCTACATGTTTAAAACCTTTAAAACTTTAAATTCACATATATCCTTATCAGGACCTTGCGAGGAGAACTAGACTTTAGACACAAGGTTACAGACCAAGTCTTAACGTAGATTAAACCGTAGAAGAATGGTTATAAAGTGAATGTGAGACCTCTCATAGCGGAGTACCGATACAACCTCTAGGTTGACTCAAAACCAGTGAATGAAAACCATGTATGAACCTCGAGGAGTCCGTTGAACCCAATACTCTGTTCGAGAGGTCTTGGTTTAAAAATGCATAAGTATTGGACATGCGACCTGGGTAACGTGGAATCTTAACAATGGAAATAGTACACAGAGCTAGTACGTTTGGAATTTTTGGGATTATGACAAGTAGAGGCCAGACCGATATTCAAATCCATACCGATATTCAAATATTTGTATAGCTGACTATTTTAATGCTCGTCGAGAACAGAGCCAATGGGAGTTTGAATGCGTGTAGCCAACTATATGCACTATCCTTACAACCTTAGTTTGAAGTAAGTCTTGGTAAAACTTTAAAGTTGCAAAAGTTCAATTTTTATTTAAATCCTTGACTAATTATATATATAGATTCGATGTGATTGGGGATATTCATATCCAAGTTATATATGGACATGGTAATATTACTTAGAGTCTCAAGGTTTAATAATTTTTCCTATATGTATATGTATATATATATAAGAAATTTGAACAATAAGCCTCAAGGATAAGGTGGGGATCAAATTAATTATTGTAATTGAGAATTTTTGGCAATAGGTATCAAGTTATAATGCATATAAAGTTATAACAAGAGTCAAAAGAGTAATGCTTAGAGATTATAATGGAAATCTAGGAAATTATTGAGAAGAACCTTCTTACTTTTAGAGACAAGCAAATAAGAATAAGAGTGAAACGAAAAAAAAATGGATATTTTGAGTACGTTGCATAATCAAATGTATGTTATCATCGTCTTTTTAATGCTTAATTAGAGAGTTTGATTATCGTGCGAAATACTAATTTTCAATTATTTTGTTGATGTAGAGAAGAAAACTAAATGTAGCTCATTCAACACATAAGATGGGATGACAAAGCAAAAAAAGGGTTGATCTCAAATTCTGTGAGTACTTGTCTTTCCTTACTTAACATTTCTATTTGTTTTGATGTTTATATTTTAATTAATTTATAATCCTCTGTGAACATTTTCTACCAAGTGTTAATATACAAACAAGATTCATATGAACATGTGATTAACATTGGATTACAGATGGGTTATGAATATATATTGGACCAACGAGGGTTAATTGAATAATTTGTAAGTAGTTGTGTGGTTTTACTTCTCTCATTTTATAATTAATGGAACAAGAATAAACCCTTAATTATACATGCTTTATCATGGCATATAAAACTTGCAAGAAACAAAGTATGGAGTGGGGCCAACAAAAGATATCTTGAAATATGGCATGAGGAATGGCTTCGAAAGAATGCATGTTGTTTATGAATTACTCATGGATGGTATTCTTTTCAGTTTATAGAATCATGTATATTATACTGTAAATGTATATATACTAATTAAACGTTATTTATATGTTTATAGATGGAACACGAAGATGCAGAACAAAATCAAGCTAATCAACAAAACATTGCAAATAACCTAAGTACAATATTCCTTGCAAGTGATGATGAAATTAGTGATGCAAGCAGCTTGAGCAATGACAACAACTTGAGAGATTAATGATGATCAATATAATTGAATGTTACACGTGTTACCTTTTGGAACGTTTGTCTATAATAGTTAGACATTTTGTTTAATGTCGACATATTGTCCTAATTAGTATGACGATGGGTTACCAATAATTGCAACAATTATTTATTGAAATTTTGATTATCATGGACCTTTATGTTGTCCAATTCTGTATGTGAAAGGGTTCCTTATTCCTACATAATAAAATGGATTTTTCATTCTATTGTAGTCTCGAGTGTTGTAAAATGTTTGGTTCTCGATTAAATGTATGGTTGATTTATATTATTACAATAAACAAAGATGTAATCATCTGTTATATTTTTTTAAATGATACAATACATAAATCCAATGATTATATCCAAATGCATTAATTAAAATACAAAAATCAATATTCTTATAAAAGAATATTTGATTTGCTCGTGATTAATTGAAATTTTAATAAATAAAAAAACAAGAAGTTGCATTTACATACTTGCAATGTCAAAAAAATCAACACTAAAATATATCAGTGCATTGTATTCATTTGACTACCAAGATTCATTTCAAACCTATATCCACATTGGTGCTTTTAAATGATTGTTATGCATCAATGCGATATATATGTAAAAAATGCACTTGCTAGAAATTGTAATAAGAGCACTAGTGCTTCTATGATATTGTTACCATTATTGTTGATATTATTGTTACCATCACTAAGACTTCATGGTGCCCAAGGATATATATATATACGCACTGAAGATCAATCATGTATTATAAGCATCAGTGAATTAAAAAATATAATACACATCAGTGCTATCAAAATATCTAGTATGCACTAGTGCTTTGAAATTATATAATATGTGACAGTGATTTCAAAATATATAATACGCATCGATGCTTTGAAATTATATAATATGCACTAGTACATAGTAAATATGTGTGCATTGGTGCACCTTAATGTTTTAAGTGCATCAAGTATTATATATAAATAAATTTTAAAAAATAAAAAAATAAAATAAAATAAAAAAACGTTTGTTAGGACCTCCAACTACCTAGATTTTTTAGTTATAGTGAACATCCACTAAAATCTCTTCTAAAACATATATTGTCAATAATGAACATTTTAACAAAGGTTTTTTTGATAATATTACTTAGTCTTATAACACTAAAAACCTCCACTAAAACCTCCTCGGAGTGGTGTTTCCCTTGTAATGATGTCATCCTCAAAACTTACAAACCCATATCCTTTTACAAATTGGTATCTATATAGTAATGTCTCCTACAAATAGCAGTATGTCTCGTCACATGCAAAATATTACATTAATCTAGGATATTCATGTCCCATATCAGAACACTTTTATACAATTCTAATTATTGCCCAATTTATTTTATAAAAATTTTCAATGTTCAGCATATGTGTACCATTGTAATTAGCAAATCCCTCTTCATTGTTGCATGTCTTACAAACTCTAAAAACTATAATTCTCTTATTATCAAGTCTATTTATTATGAATAATCTTAATAGAAATGCCCTTCCATGGTCAATTTATATATAATCAAAACCATCGTGTATTGAAACAAACATTTTTTAAAATAGAAATGCAAATAAAATCAGTAGATTTTAAATTAACATGCATTCTTTTTTATACAATGGATTTGATTTATATGAAAACTTTTGGTTAAGATATGGACAATCCTTATCCTATATATATAAAACTTTTGGTTAAGATATGGACAATCCTTATCCTATATATATAAAAAAATAACCTAATATGTATAAGGTTCAATAAACATCTATGACAAACTCTAGAAACCAACACTTAAAGTTTGAATTACTTAAAAATTAAATATAAAAAAAAAATAGTAGTTATGCCTTGTGTTACACAAAACTATAAAAGTTATTTTTTTACTTTTGAATCTTAATATTCCATTATGTAGTCGTGATATCATGTTGTTTGATCATAGGAAAATAATCATGGTGAAGTTTGAATTATTATTATGCAACAAACATCCCATTCCCACATTGTTTAGATTTGAACATTGCACCACCCTCTTCATCCCATTCCCACATTGTTTAGATTTGAACATTGCACCACCCACTTCATCCCATTCCCACATTGTTTATATTTGAACATTGCATCACCCTCTTCAAGGTTTGCCTTCTTGTTCTGATTCTTTTGCATTAAATGAGACCACACATCAAGACATTATGCATCAATCCAATTACTTTCGATCCTCCATGTGTCACTCTAGTTTTTATGTGCTACCATCCTTATTCTATAAAGATTAAAGTAATGGCTATATAACCAATAGAATATCGATTTTTATTTGTTTATTTCAAATTTCTTTTCTTTTTTAATAGTTTGATAAAATCTACTAAAATTAAATAGAATAAAGCATTTTGAAATAAAATGGGAAATTGTGGTGAAAATGGCTTTGAATTCTTAAGTCTCCCCGAACTCTTTTACTTAACTTCCTTGAGGTTCACCATATATTGAGACCCGTAAATCTTGATTTGTAGAGATGTCTCTGATCCCTCTCTTGTGTCTTGGTGGTGGAAATCCTTTGTCTAAATCATAGCATTTTCTCATTGGCTCGGTGGACCATGTGGCAATATCTAGGCTTTACACATTGCAAGTGATCTAGCACCTTCCACTACCATAATATGAGGTTGTGGCATCACTTATTTGCATTGATACAACCCATTTTCCTCTATTCAAGTTTTTTGTTGGCACGCTTTGGGCTCTTGTGATGGGGATTTTCATCAAAATTGCATATTTTTTACATCACATACATGATGTTGAAAACATTGAAAAAATATTGGTTTTTCCTTGTGTCATGTATGTGCTTATTCATGTCTAATTTATGGCATTATTGCATCATTTATGAGTCGTAATAATCTGTATTACGTCAAGTGTGTTGTGTATGCATCATTTCCATAAAGTGTGTGTCTTATTCATGGATATACAACGTCATTGAAGAATCGTTATATTGTTTTCATTAAAACAAATTATGTGTTATAAATTTGTTGTTGTTATATTTGCACAAAATTTGGATACCATTCTTCTAGGGAGTTTCAACTGACAATTGAAAAGACTGTAATCTGTAGAACCTGATGTAGGAATCATAAGATCGATGTGAAGGGAATGGAAAAACCTGATGTGAAGAATCATAAGGTAACTATGAAGGGAATGGCGTAGAACAAGACATTACAAACATATATTTAATTATTTAGGAAAACAACCATCCTCCCTAAAACCTCTTCTCTTCAAAGTTAAGGCTAATACACAAAATTGAAGAGGAAAAAACACCATTCATAACAAAGAATCCTCTCCTATTAGTTATTTGATTCCAATAGCTTTGATAAGACCTCGATAAGACATATTCAATGACATATGTAAGAATTAGATGAGTTTAAAAATAATTTATTAATAGTTAATATTATTTTTTAACTAATAAAAATTTGTTGTAATTGATGAATAATAATTTGTTGTTATTAAAGAATAGTCAATAACTAATACTAATTATTATAATTATAATCAATTAATGATATTATAAATTATAATAAATTACTAGTCACAATCATAGCCCATTGTGTTTGTTGCATATGTGTGTGTGTGTGTTACCCAATTATTAAAGTTATCAAAGAAAAACAATGAAGATATTGGAGATGAGATATTTATGTAATGAAAACATTTAAACCCATATTTACATTATATGCTCATTAATTGGTTGAACCAGACATTAATTGTTTTTTGTTCATTAAAATAGAACTTGTGAATTTGCAACTCTCATTCATTTAAATTCACAAAATAACAATATGAACCCACCACAATATACATATGTATTAAAAAACCACCAAGAGTACAATGAATAGTGATTGAAAAAACTACACTCTAAATTTTGTTTGATCACCCTCATTTCCTTCACCACTTACATTTACATCGTCATTTTCTTGACCTAGTGCAACAATTGCAATAGGTACATTTACAAAAACCTTTTTTCCCTTAGGTGTACATAGAATAACAAATCACAATTTTTCCTTAGAGACACTAGGACGAAAGAAAACCTACCTACAATGTTCTAGAAGCACAAATGGTTCAACGTGAGATGTTGACATTTATCCATGTATGTCAATAGAGTATAATTCCCTATCTAGGTCATATTTAACATATCTCTTTATATCAAAATATCAAACCATTTACTTTTAAAAATCACACATTTAAAGGAGCTTATATAGTCTAACGCAATTATTTGTTGAATGGGGCCAACATAATGAATTTGGCCTTCTATTATATTTATATCCCTTGAACTTGCATGACATGTTGGATCAAATGAAATAGACACCCTACAATCACATGTTCATTTTCCATGATAGACACATAGTCTAACGCAATTATTTGTTGAATGGGGCCTGCTATCTCACTGTTTGTAGGAAAGGTTTGGAAGCTTGAGTCAGGGCTTGAAATCGACGTAACAGGAGCTTCCCCAACAACTGTCAACACCTCGATGGGAAGCTCTCATTTAGAGGCAGTCCGCAGACGTCCCTAAGGAAATCTGAATAAAGGAAGGCTAAAGGATGGGGCCAAGCCAAGGAAAACCCTTCCGCCAGATTATTGCCCAAGAGAAGATAGAAGTAAGGAGATAAAGCCACTGATGATGCACCTGTTTGCGAGACAAACAAAGAAAGACTAGAACGTGCTTGCAGTGGGTTAGTACTTCATAGGTATCTACATTATCTTTCAATCAATATATGAGCAATGAATAAATATACTGTTTCTGACGTAAAGTCAACAGGATTAACAAGAACTACCAAACAAAGGAAAAGGTCACTCTTCAACAAGTATATCAAGAGCATTCACTGCAAAATAATCAAGCTTGTATCATATCATTACGCAATGTCAACGCTCATATATACAAAGTTGCGTCACTTATATTGTTTCTGCAATGGGTGTGATGTTTTACTTGTATCAATAGGTCAAACATGACAAAGAGTGAAACGTTTGAGGGAAATAAGCTCACAGTTGTAATCAATAGCTCCATGTCAATCAATATATAAGGTAAAAGTTCACAACGTTGCAGGTGTAAGCAAGATATCAAGCAATGTGACGTCACCCTTTATACAAAACTTTGTTGCAGTCACCACAAGTATGACGTCGCTTCCTGTCACTTGTCAATATGAAAGGCAAAGAGCACCATGCTTCAATAATTAATTCACAAATGTAATCATTAGTTCATAAACCAACTTAAAGAAATGACAAAGTTGAAACATTTAGATCCAAACAAGAGTTCTACTGATGTATGACGTCACAGCTATATAACTTTGGTGTTCTGCAGGTTAGCTAGCCAAATGGACGTTTTGACAAAATCGTCTGGCAAAGCTCGGTCAACTCCACGGCTATAAAGAGTAGATTATAGCCGCAACTTTCTATCCAAGCAGAGGTAATTTTAAGGCCAACGTTGTCCCTCTTAGGGTTAGTCCTGAAACTAGCTATAGGGTTAGATTCTAGGTTAGTTAGGGCTTTGTAAATTGAAGTAGTTTGAAAGATTTGCAGGCATAATAAGCTCAAGTAAGTTCTAGACTAGTGCCTTGGGTCACTGGAGTCAATTTGGAGAAATGGCTAATGTTTAGGTTGACTAAACTTAAAGACAGAGCTTACATAGGGTTTCTGATGGTTAAGCGCAAGGCCACAAAACCCCAAAACCCCAAGAAGAAGTGCAATACCTAGGTGTAGCTAAAGCTAGGCTCAGAGCTTTACCTCCTTAAGAGCTTATGAAACGGCTAGCTTAGAAGAAGCATAGATCTAGGGCTGAAAGTGTTGCTCAATACAAGGTTTCTCATAAACCCCAGAAGTAAAACCCTAGGTGTAAACTTAATTAGGCCTAGGATCACTTCTTCAATTTATGCTCAAAATTAGCTCTACAGATGGCTAGTGTAGCTATGCTAGGCTAGACCTTCTCAAATCCAATGGCTTATAAGCTCATGCTGGCGGGGACATAAAGCCACGACCTACTTGTGTGTTGGCTCCCTATAGGGTTTTGAATGTTAAGCAAATAACAAATAAGATAACAATAAATGCAAGCTGTTAAACAACAACCATTCACCTCAAGAAGTTTTATTGAGAAACACTTACAAGATCACATGAAGAAGCATTAACCATTCCCTCAGTTAAACTCTCCAGCATAGAGCACCACTTCACCAGTCAAATCCTCCAAGAGGTTGCGCCACACTTCCAAGAGAGAGAAATCCAGACAAGAGCTAAAGAGTAGTCTCCAATGAGAGCAAGCTATGTTGGTGATCCGAAAGAGGGAAAAACATCCTCTATTTATACAATACTCTCACCTTTAATTTAAAAATAGGCCAACAAAATAGCCAACAAGGCTAACAGTTCATTATTCAAATTATTTGTCACTTTACATGCAAAAAATGCCAAAATGAGCAGAAAATCAAGGCGTCAAGCCCCTAAAGTGAGACGTTGGACCTCTTAGAAAGGCCGATAAATCCACCAATGATCAAAAACGTTGCCCTCCCAATTCCAGCATCATGTCACACGTGCCAAACAAGCCTACCGCGGCTACCACGTGCCCTGGAAGTCGTCCAATTGGTGATGTCCTGTCCATCATGGTCCACGTCCATCTGCCAGGGCTGATCCCTGCAAGCCACAACGATGCCAAACGCCGTCCTGATGAGGACGTCCCTCTTCTTCTCTGTGCCGGGCTCATCACAAAACCTGTCCTGCCCCTACATCCCAACGTCCATCTGAGGGGTTCTTCAGCCCCATGGAGGTCCGAACTGATCATCTCCCCACCGATCCCCGGTAATCTGGGTCCGTCGGCATGGTCCTGCACATCAGCATACGGCCCTCCAGGGGCTCTGGGTCCTAGACATCATAGCAATGTAACCGCGATTTCATCATTAAGATTATCAAAATATATGCATACTAAACAAACTTTCATTGTGCTCAAAGACCTTATTAATGTACCCATCATACAAAAGCCAAAGCAACCGCAACCCATTAAGCGACACCCACAAAGAACCTGACGCTCGCGAAAGGGTTATTCAAACCATGCGCGGATTTACGGTTTTAGGGATGTCTCGTTATGCTAGACCTAGGGTCAGGTCGCCACAGGCGCCTTGTAGAGGCTATCGCACCGTCATGGATGGTACCCTTTTTCCAAGCCTTTTTATTGCCTCATTTTTCTTTATTTGCATTTTTGCTACAAGCCTTGACGCAGAGGACACGGCCTTTGAAGCATAGGTGGCTGAGTCGGCTGGGCCAAGGCCCACCAGTAGAGTATCCTCGCGGAAATGAGAGGGTTGGCTCGCGGTGAGACCCTTCTCGGGCTGCCATGCAACCAAAGATCATCGGCCTGGTTTAGTGACCAAACATGATGGTGCAATGTCATAACTGGGGCTTGTACACTGCAAGAACATAATGGGTCAGGATGTGGTAATCTCCCATCCTCTCGGTTAGTCTTGCACTTTTTTTTACGTGGTCATTTTCTTAGGGTCCTCGCTTTATGAGGCTTTTATTTCCTTCTCGGGGATTCCCTGGGCTAAGCATCTCTAGGCTTTCATTTCCCATGGCTTTTATCTTTTACCAATGGCTTAATTCTCGGCCTTTAGCCCCTTCTTCCCACAAGACAAGATAAAATTCTGGATGAAGTCCCTCCTAATACTGCACTAGGGAATGGGATGGATGAGCTGGATATAAGATGAAAGTGGTGTTTATGGTGGACGATGGTTCTCAAGTAAACCCCCTGGTGGCTTGCAACTAAAACCCATGAATACCAACTTAAGGGCCACCCCACCAATCACCCTAACAATGGTCAAGTGGGATAGTGTAAGATCCAAGTGCTTATTCCAAATGAAAGAGATCTAATGCATGTTGAAGGTTATAATGATCAACATGACACATACCATGACACATACCATGACACCTCGACCAATTACCTCATGGAGCAAGAGCCTTTTCTCATGTGTGCTTCCTGTGCCTAGGTTGATGGAGGCTTCGGCATCACGGGCAGGACAATCAGTCGAGAAGAAGATGGGTCCCTCCAGACCATGTCAGTCAGCCCCGCCTCAGACTATACACATGTCTATATCCACAGGGCCCAGTTCCAGGACCATGCTCAGGTCGCTCCTGCTCTCGGTACTCCATGTCTAGGACCATGTGGGCCTCGAGACATGATCTCCTAGTTATCCCTAGATATCGGGGATAACAGGGCCAACATAATGAATTTGGCCTTCTATTATATTTATATCCCTTGAACTTGCATGACATGTTGGATCAAATGAAATAGACACCCTACAATCACATGTTCATTTTCCATGATAGACACTCTCCACTCTAAAATGATTACCATATTCCCACATCACATGATATGTTCGTAGTTGCATGCATGGAAAATTTTGCATGTTAAAATCAATAATTAGACTTAAACTAGTAACAATACATAAATATGTTCAACCAAAATTTAAGCAATTAATCTCATGATCAATCCAATATCACATACCATCCTTTCTCATAAAATTTCTACGTTTAATGTTTCTAGTTCACTACCCTTTTTGGCTAGTCCCAAATTTCGAATATGCTCCTTCACCCATGTGTTTGTGCACTCTAGAGTCCATGGATCACGTAACATTGTAGGGAGTGGAACACACGCTTAGTTTAACATTCTAAACACGTGTATGTCTGCTTGTCATTTTTTCACATCTCATCATACATCTCCAGCCATTTCCTAATATCCTCTATATTGAATAAAATGAATTTATTCATATTATCCCATTCATCCTCATCTGCAATGTTAATGAGCACTTAATATAATTCATTTTTACAAGGAAAATAATTACTCTTTAAATAGCATACTTATAACCATTTATGTGTAAAATAATTATATTCCCTCTCATAACATGTGTTTCTCCATTTGTTTCAGTTATATCCCCTTCTATTCATTCATCATCACAATCACCATCCCATGTGAGTGGAGTATCTATATGCATTTGTTTCTACAACATATACATAGAAATGAAAGATTCATTAACAATGTACCCTTCGGTCATGAACCCTTTAGGACGTGTTCATTGTCTTATAAATGCCTAAGTGTTTTCATGTACCTCTCTAGGAAGAACATTCATCTACAACTCACCACTCCAACTAATTGAATGTCTTCAACCATATGTGCCAAAAGATTGACCCGAGTATACATAAACTTAGTAGGCAACTCTTTTTCAATAATAAAAAAATAAAAACAATTGCATTACATGACATGTTCGTAGTTGCATGCATGGTAAAATCAATAATTAGACTTAAACTAGTAATAAAACATAAATATGTTCAATTAAAATGTATGCAAATAATTTGAGGATCAATCCAATGTCACATACCATCATTTCTCATCCAATTTCTATGTTTAATGCATCTAGGTCACTATCCTTGTTGGCTACTCCCCAATTTCGAATATTCTCCTTCACCCATGTGTTTGTGCACTCTATAGTTAATGGATCATGTACCACTATATGGAGTGGAACACATGCTCAATTTGACATTCTAAACAAGTGCATGTATTCTTGTCATTTTTTCACATCTCATCATACATCACCACCCATTTCCTAATAGCCTGTATATTGAATAAAATGAATTTATTCATTTTATCCCATTCATCCTCATCTACCATGTCAATGAGCACTTAATATAATTAATGTTTACAAGGAAAATAATTACTCCTTAAATAACATAATTATTACCATTTATGTGTAAAATAAGTATATTACCTTTCATAACATGTGTTTTTCCATTTGTTTCAATTATCTCCCCTTCTAATCATTCTTCATCACAATCACCATCCCACATGAGTGGAGCATCTATATGCATTTGTTTCAAGAACATGGACATAAAAATGAAAGATTCATTAACGAACCCTTCCATACATGTTCGTCATATTATAAATGTCTTAAGTGCTTTCATGTACCTCTTTAGGAAGAACATTCATCTACAACTCACCATTCCATCTAATTGAATGTCTTCAACCATATGTACCAAAAGATTGACCCGAGTATACATAAAATTAGTAGGAAAATCTTTCTCAATTAAAAAAAAACAAAAACAATTTCCACTATTTCATTGTGTCATCTAGGGATGCCATGATATGTTCTCTTTGGATGTGATCCACCTAAAGTCAAGGCGACCCCAATTAATTACTATTTAGTAATATGATATTAAAATTTAATAGAATGCTCCTTGATATTTTTTTTTTGTTTCCTAGTTTGTCTGTGACCTGTGGGACTAGCCTATGGCTTGAGAAACCATGACTCAGGTGCATCTAAGCCATCAAAATCACTTGGGGATCGCACTCAGCCTGAGGCACACCAACCCTTAACATGGCTGGATTTTTTTGTCCCCGCAGGTTTCGAACCGATGACTTTAACATCACGGAGTGCCTTAACAACACACTCCATCATCGACTGTCCTACACCTCGGGGACAATGCTCCTTGATATATTGACATATATAATCAATGAAGATAAATTTATTGTCTAGATAGAAAATATGAGAAAACAACCGTACAAATCCAAATAATTGTTTGATGGCATGACACAAATCTTGTGTGAGACTAGTGCATCCACATACAACTATTGAATAGATATGTTGGACATGTGCATCCTCAATTCAATTACAATATGGTCATAATATTACAAGGAGCACTTAATTAAGAATCATATACTAATTTATACTAGAACCACATTAGTAATATGTACCTTTAACAAATTATGGTGATCATGTGTTTTGAGACTTGTCAATTGGCCATCATTAGTGAATGCCTTTCACAATGAATAATCATATCATGTTGTAGTTCTCATGGTACAAATCACATTACTTACAATCTCTAAGTCATCCTTAGATAATATTCATGCTACAGCAAGATAAATGTTTTGACCATCCAAATTAGTTGTTTATTTTTCTTGTAGTTATTTCTTTGTTTTTGACATGACCAAATATCTTCTCAATGGAAGAAGTATGTTTCCAAGAGAAATTGACACGTTCTTGAACACATTCATTAGATATAATAAATGTGACACTTTAAATTCTTTCCAAAAGAAGAGATCATAGAATTTGGAAAGATTTTTTATGCCCTTTGACGTGTGATCAAAAGGAATTTTGAAGTCATCTAGATCATCATCAACATCATCTCTTTTGAACATATACACCCACATCAATTCAATGAAAGATTCAATCTTCTTTGGCCAATCTATTGTATCAAGCTATGAGGAGGGGGTATTACCTCGATGTGTTCATTAAAAGCTCTCTTTTTTTAATGAAAAATGATGGTCTAGCTACAAAACCAACTTGTGTCCCTCATAGACATAAACAAATTTTTAGAATACCTCGAACAAATTTCCTTGCCATAGTGTGGACAAGCGAATAATATTTTTGTCCTTAGTTCTTAACCACAAAAGTAAAAGAAAAATAGACATGATGCATCAATTGTAAATGAACCTCGTTGACTTATAATTAGTAAAATGATTTACACGGTTCTAAAAGAAAAGGTATGCATGAGTATACTCCCAACCCTAGAAAGTCATGGATTGTCCAACAAATCATACCATACATTGAAATTGACCTTTCATGTAATATGGCTCATGAAATATCATACATTTGAATGCCATAAGAGTAATATCTCCTCTATCCATGGTTCCAAATAAGCATCCATGTCTTTAACTTGATGACTTTCTGGCACAATCAGAGGTAACATCGATCCATGGTTCCAAATAAGCATCCATGTCTTTAACTTGATCATTCCTAGCACAATAAGAGGTAACATCACATGTTCATTGAACATAGGCATCCAAGGAGGGATGTTATGAGTTATTGGGAGAATTGGCCAATCCTATAATTTGTAGAGTGGAAAGAGAATGGCTTCACTCCATCCATTGCCAGGCCAAGTCATATAGTCCATTGCTCATGTATAAATGTTTCCATTCATTTATTTTCTATGTGTTTCATTGTCTCAAAATATGAAGTAATGCGCAACATGCCTTGACCACTCCTGTTTTTTGCATGCCAATCCATATATTTAGCTATATATTTACAAGGAAACATGTGTTGCAATCTTGAAATTATGGGCAAGTGGTGTTATACTTTTATGGGGCAAGTTTTCCCTTTACATCAGGGCAGTAGTGACTTTTTTTTAATTTTGGACATATAAACTTGTCTTTATGTCACCCTTTGTATAAGATACAATCTTCTAGTATATTTACATGTACCGAGAAGTATGTTGTCGAATGGCAATAATTGATATTGCCATAGACTGATCCAAACCAACATTAACAACTAACTAACAATTAACAAGCTAAGTTGACATGATCAAGGAACTCGTAACATACATTATACTATAGTAGACATCACATTTTGTACCTTAACAAATATGTAAAGCTACTACTTGATCATCCATATGTTGTTTTCAAATTAGAAAGCATTAAAATAGGAGTCAACTTAAAGAACTTTGTGTTACTAGCAATTATAAAAAGGAGTGTTTGTGCATCATGTATTAAATTCTATGGTTCAATGACATGGTCTATAGAACCTCCATCCATATCGTCTTCACGTTTGTCGAAAACATGAATGTATCCCCTCTTAAAAACATCATGTAACAATTAGTCGATAATGTGTGTAACGTGTACGATCTCATCTCCACGATTCATATTCACATTGTATGCCCCATGTTGTACATTTCTATCAGTGCCACTTGAACTCTCACTATTAGACATATTCATATTGAAAAAAGGAAGTGGGTATTGTAAAGGAGGTGCATTCAAAAAGGAATTATACTCTTCCTAGGAGATAGTTTGTTTATATGTATGTTTCTCTCTCTAAAAAATAGTAATAAATGTGATGAGATGGAAGAGGTGCAATAGTAACATGTTTTTCATCCCTTGTATCTTCCTACAAATATATAATAATGGTATTATTGTGATCACTTCTACCATCACAATTGTAAAAATGGACACCATATGAACAAACATACATTGTGTTTATAATTCTCAATACAATATATATAAATAAAGTCAATGCAATAACTAAGTTTTGAGTTTGAGTCTTTCAATATTTCATGAATACAAATTATTAATACAAACCCTTAAATTTGAAAAGTTATACAATATCATTTTGTTGCAATCCTCTTTTATCCCATTACAACCTCTAAAGGAAGACTAATTGGTTGGATTTGTTTTCAAATAAGTATAGACCTAGAAAATAGTAAAATTTGTAGTCCACTAAAAAACTTATCTCCAACAAACAAATTATGAATTACAGCCACACAGACATATAATTTCACAATCCTAGACACAAACCTTTCCTTGTTATTAATTGTCTCAACAAAGATACAATTTGCATTTATGCTTTGTTTTTTAGTTGTTAATAAATCTTACAATTTCCCACGTATGCATGGACAACCATCCATGCATACATAATCCTTTAAATGTGTTGATGAACTCAAACGCATAATATACTTGGACATGGAATATTGAATGATGTCAATATGCCATAATCATTGTGTTTATAATGAGGTCCACAAAAAGGTATTAATCTAACCTCTCCCTAATCAAGAATGTGCACATTTAACATGATATATAGGCCCAAGTTATCTCCTTTGATTTTAAAAGGGGAAATCATGAAATTGTAATCACGATATGAGAAAATCCCTCTTATAATGTGAAACACCCGAGATTTAGGCTAATCACCATACATGGATCTATTGTGTGACACTTTATATAGTGGCACCACGTTTTTTTGGGAGTTTTGCATCACCAACAACTTCCAAATGTATTGATTGATTGGTAAAATGCTTGAATAATTTCTATATTCTTATATATTTTTCCCTCCTACTGACCCAACCATTGTTTGCACTCTTAAAATCTAAGGAATCTAAAAAAAAAATTAGCATCTAAGGAATTCTTGAAATCTTTGGATGGTTTCCTTACAGTGCATTTTTCCATGGATGAGATTTTGAGGAAGGGATGAATTCATGTGCAATCTCCAAGACCTATGGGGTTTGCAACAACAATAGGAGGGGAAAAATCCATCCCTCATAGGGAGGCCATCATATCAGTAATGTTCCATTACAATATTTCATCTATGCTTCTTTAGTCCATTGTAATTGGAACAATTGCACACCATTAATGCTTCATAGTAACATTACAAAGGATCATCTCCATTTATCTTTGAATTCGATGTTCTTCTAGAAGTTGGCATATCACCATTTGCCAGAAAAAGTTGGTCTTGGGGTGCATTAGGTATTTATCAAGGTCTATTGTGGAAATTCCTTCCAATTAATATCCTTCGATGTTTGGTTCAAATTTGAGGATGAACTATATTAGAATTGGAAGTTGGGGAATTTTCATTAGTTTCCTGCAAATCATACATATACACAAAGATATTAATCACATTATCAATCATCATGAAAACCATATCATAAATTCATAAACTAAATTTGTTATAATTTATTGAGTTACACTCATTCATTTTGACATATGGCATTGAAGAACTTGCAAGAGAGATGGTTGGAGTTGGATTTCAAATCTATAGATAATAAGCGTAGTAATTGAGTTCCATGAAAATATGCATATGTTATATTTAACCAAATATTACAACTAAATTAATATGATTATGAACTTACAACTTGAGCATGTGATGAATCAATAGTTTGCTTTGAGTTCACACTAGAGAAAGAAGTACTTAATGTTGAATTAAAACTATGTGTAAGAAATAATACAAAGGGAATACTTATGAGTGGACATCAAAAGTCTTGTAATAAAGATATGTGATTTATTTACTTTTTTTTGTAAGAAAACATTTATGAAATTCATGTTGTTGTAGTTAGATGAACTTATCAAACTAGACTCTATATCAAATGAAGACAAAGAACTCAATGAACTCGCCATTGTTTATACAATTTGGTGACAATATTGAAAAGTAGTTAATTAAAATAATAAAAAGGAGTTATCATATAGGTGACGGTTTACAGTCTTGGAAAAAATGTGAGGGTTTATAGTGCCAAGGGATAAGGGTTATTTAGGGTTATAAGGATTAAATGACGTTTCTAGCTTAGGTCTTATAAGTGTTAAGAGTTAAATAAATTAGAAGTGTCGAGAATTAGG